>JZLH01S0461357.1:13630-34859 GCA_001188425.1 Eucidaris tribuloides | reverse complement strand
TAATCAAAGTGCCGACCAAAACGGCTTTTTTGGCGTTTTTGGCTTTTATACTCGACACCAATAACAAATCCATTATAAAACCCTATTTTCGGGGATTTTCAGTCCAAATGTGCCACTAAGGATTCGAAAATATCGGTCTGCGCATGTATTTCACGTGAAAAATTGGTCTGCGCGAAACCGCAGCACTCAAATTTTCAAAGGGTGTTATAATATTTTGATTACAACGTTATTTAAACCAAATCTAGGCGCTATGCTGTCCGTAAAATACATCAAATCGAATTTGGCCTTTTTTTTCACTGAATTTTGGCCGGTAATTTTGGCCATTGAGAATCGGAAAAACCTGGCAACCCTGGCTTTCCACGGAGGCCACTTCTTGTTCGTGTCATCATAGGGTTGGTATCACTGTGGCGTACAATGTTGGTGTCGCGAGACAGTTTCAGTCGAGACGAACCGAGACAAGACAATTAGTGTTCGAGACCGAGACGAGACAGAGACACTTGTTTTCAGAATCAGCCGAGACGAGCGGACCGAGACGAGACAATTAGTTTTTGAGACCAATGACGAGACACCGAGACACACAAACACGTGTTCTCGAGACATGTCTCGAGACTGGACACATGTCGATACACGCAACCCTGGACTCAGAAACTCAACGGTCCCGGCACGACAGTCGAACACAGCACACCCTCGATGCTCGGGAGCTGCTCAGCCAGCGAGCCCGTCGGCAGTCAATTCTGAAATCACGTTGAGGACCGCTTGACACGAAAAGCGCGCATATAGTGTTGTAGTTACTGCGTTGGTTTGTTATGTTGTTTGTTGCTACAATCTACATGACTGGTGGTTTCAAGGTACTCAACTTTTTAATCTCTTTCTCTTCTATGCCTAAAATTCCGGTTTAAATCACGAACAAATGTGTATTTCATGGCCATGCCTTAGATCGGGCTGGAAGCAGCCGAGAATCTGAAAAATACACTCGTCAACTTGAGCTGTTTTTTCCGTGTCTTGTCGAGCGTCCTGTCTCGGCCTACGAGACCGGAGACCGAGACGAGACAAATTAACGTTTGAGACCGAGACGGAGACACGGAGACCACACAAACACATGTTCGAGACACCAACCCTGGCAGTGGTTCGGCTCCGTATCCTGGGGCGCACGTCGTCAGCGGGAGGCATTTTTGCAACGGTTCCGCTGCCAGACTCCTTAAAGTCCCACAAGTCGCAAGAAAAAAGGCTGACGAGTCGCAGGGGGGGGAGGTGAGGGGGGTGTGACGAAATTGTTTTAACTCCAAATCGCCAACCGCTGAAATGTCGCTCGCAAATCGGAGTCCAGCGGGGTCCTGTTGGTACTATGGTCCCCCTCTAGATGAGCTGACAAGTTAAAAAAAAAAAAGAAAAAAAAAGGTTCCTTCTTCCTCGTCGGGGATGGGCACTCTTGCCCCCCCGCCCCCTTTAGGTACGCTAGGGTGGTATATTGTCTGTGGGTTTTCAGGCTTGACATAATTTCAGGGAGATATTTTTTGAACTGGGTTTATTGTAACCAGAAAATGTTGTTTGCACCTCCCTGTACACAGGCACACCATCGAATTTAACTTGAGGTTGGACTTAGAAACTCTTACAGGATTACTCCAGTCCAAAAGTCTGCGGAGCCTTCGCTTTCTTCGTTTGACTGGGGGGGGGTGGGAATCTACGAATAGTGTGTTAACTGTGATGTTCGATATGTACTGTCACGCGCTTATCGCGTACAGGCATACGAATGAAAAATTACCCACCTTAGATTCGCACTTCCCCAAACACTCATATATTGACAAATGTGATGAACATGACGAAGGGGGGGGTGTGGGGCAAGAGGATTTGGATAACAGCAAATGCGCAAAGTGAGTATTTGCTCGCATGTTTTTAAATCATTTTCAAAATCACTGTAGGGCCTATTTCATCATGGAAAAAAAATATCAAAAAATGATTTACCGAAAGTATTCTAGATATGTTTACTACAATCACCAATACCACATTACCCCACTAGGCCAAGCCAGCTTTTTACATCTTCTCGAACCAGAACTTTATTTTTGCCAACAAAATTTTTACCAACTCAGTGCGACCAAAATTTTGCGAATTCTATTACCTATAGATGTGCCGTGAAACCACACTGCTTCAAGGATTTAGCATTAGCTGCTAATTAATATTCTATTATTGGGTTATACACATGTATGGTTTAATCAAATAAATTAGCATCCATTAAGATCAATTGATTGCAGAAATTGTTCTGAGTAATTTAAACGATTATCTCTGGGTCTTAATTTACAATGAATGTGTCTCAGATTTTGAATTATGGTAACTGATATTATTCTGCAGTGTATTTTATTGTATAACAATTGTATATTCTGTGCTATTATTTTTTGCACTGTACAATAATAATTTTTGTGGAATGTCAAAATAAAAATCAATCAATCATCAATCAATCGATCAATCAATCATATGGGTAGGTTTCGATGTTGTTTATCAGATGTCTGTTTGACAACATCATACTTTGTGAGATATGTTTGCAAAATAAACCCAGATCATACTAAACCTACAGTCCTTTGCCTTTAACAGGCCATGCTTATACGAAATTAATAGTGACTTGCCTATTCATGCACTTTGCACAGAAATGCCTGGTGAAACTGTTTCCATCGTTTCTTCTATCCACCTACACCAACCTTCGAATATCAATATCAATTATCTACCCACCCTGTCGACAGGACAGAATAATATGCCCTTGGTCTCCAAGTCAAGTCTTTCGATGAAAATACATTGTTTTCCTTTTCACATGGGCCGAGATGTTGCATTAAAATTGTGGACCACACGGCTAGTTGTAGAATATTTATATAGTCATGATTTAACCGGATAGGTGAAATGGGCGGAAAATGAGTCTTTTTATAGAAAAAGTACACGTGCATGGTAAATACATTTAGTCATCCAAGAAAACATTTTGTCAAACTTTAGGTGTGTTCGTACTTGTTACTTCAATTTTTGTAACACAAAAATAAGCAATCAAGATCAATCGTGACGTGGACACTTGGGATAGAAATTATGGGGGTAAAGAATTACTGCCTACAAACCTGAATGCGTCAACGATATAAAATCCACACCACAATTTCGCGACAGATAAAAAAATAGGTCTTATTCTCCAAAACTCAACTCTTCATGAACATGGTTATGTCTCTCCTTTCCTAGATGGGGTCCGAGACATTCACCATAACTGTCGGACCAACGCGGTTTTTGCCGAACTATTAATTTGGTTATGTACTCAATACCCGGATAAACAGAAATGATGGCGGAAAAACTTGTTCTTTTGGTATAATATTAGCTGCATGGTAGAAATACTTCATACCCTTAGAAGTGGCATTTTGAGCGTTCGACTCGAGCACTTAAAACCGTTTTACAATGCGGTATTGTGTTCGTTTTGTTAGAGTCACGATGGTGGTACGCGCGCGTTATTGACTTGTAAAAGTCTGAATTCTTATGTAATTTAAGATAAGCGGACATTTGAGATTCACCAAATTTATCACTTTTTGGGTTTTTTTAAATCGGATTAATTTAATATTTTTTCATGATTTTGTGATTTATAAAAAAAAACATTAATAAATATGTAATTGTTATTGCGCTCAACGTCATTTCTAGTTTTTTACATTTTAGTCATCTCATGAAATCCAACAAATTGACTTCACATACTGCGTTTTTGTCGAAATAAACACTTGTCTTGAAAATTTTGGACGATATAGACAAAGAACTTAGGTATCACAAATATTCCATAATTATTGAGCATTGAGTGTACATACCCTTTGACAGACAACATACATAGAGTATATCTCCAACTCAAGTCTTCCATGAACATTACCTCCCCCGCGGACCTTCCAATGGGGTCCGAGATCTCAGCGATAACTGTTGGCACCACATGGGGTTGCAAAATATTGTTAATGCTAGTCAATCAACCTGATAAGTGAAATTAATGGGGAAACTTGCCTTTCGTATCAAAATTAGCTGCCATGGTAATAATGCATTCATTACCTCCAAGTGCATTTTTGTCAACTTTAGTTGTTCCTACTTTAATGTCTTCAATAAGCGTTATATACTTGTTATTTTTTTAAGACCTATTCCCCCAAAAAACCTAAAATAAAGTCGATATATTACACTAGGATTGGAGATTATGGCCTTATGGGTAGAAATTAACTACACAACCTGAAATGTAAATATTAAACTTGTAAAGAAAAAAACTTCCGACACAGACGACGGAATCATTAATCGGCTCTGTATCTCCAAACTCAATTTTCATGACATAACAGTGTTTTTCTTTCCATGGGGTTTCAAGATCATCAACTGTGAGACCAACTTGGATTGCAAATATAATTGTTATAGCTGTATACTGCAATTACCGGATAGGCTGACAATGGCAGAAAAACACGTGTCTTTAAAAAAGTGAGCTAATGGTAAAAAAGTACATGTTACATTCATACTCAAATGAGCATTTTGCCAAACTTTAGTCTTTCTTACTTTATTACTTTTATAAATGTTGTATTGTATTTTTGGAAACAAAACAATTACTAAATAAAATCATATATACGGTATGTGGACACCGTGCGATGGAAATTATTGGTAGAAACCAATACTTACACAGACCTAAATGTAACACCCATTTGACAGACACAATAAAATGGCCTTTTCTTCAAACTCAAGTCTTCCATGAACATGTAACTGTTTTTCTTTCCATGGGGTCGAGATTCACCAAACTGTGGACCACATGTGTGGATAACGTAATAATTGTCATGTAATCAATTACCCGGATAGTGCTATGGGGGGGGGGGGGTGTCTTTTATAGGCAGTAATAGTTTCATGTTAAAATACAGTCATACAGTCATACAGAACTCGAGAGAGCAAAATAGTTTAGTCGTTCTTTCTTTAACACACTTCAACAACTGTTTTATTTCATTTTTGCCCAAAAAAAAACCCTTAACGAAATAAAACCTAGTGGACCCCTTAAGATAAAAAATATGAGTAAAAATGACCACACAAACTACCCATGGGTCGAGATTCATCAAACTAGGGATCACATGGATTGCAAAATAAATATTTTTTTTATGTAGCCATCTAGGATTAGTGAGAAGGTGGGGCGGGTGGGCTTGTCTTTCATAGAAAGTTAGACGCATGTTAAATTGCAATTATTGCAGTGAGCATTTCACCAGACATTCGTCATCGCCATTTTAGCACTTAAATAACTTTTTTTTATTGTATTTTAAAAGATGAATACTAGCAATCTTACTAAATAAAATTAATTATGAATGCCTTGAGATGGACATTTTGAGTAAAAATAATCATACAAACCTAAGAAAGCAAGATATGAAATCCACTGTCATAACCAATCTTCTATACACTCGTATCGTTTGCTACAGGAATAACAAGACAGTTATTTCATGTTCGGCTTCACTGGAAATATAAAAGAATATATAAATTTATCAAATTTATCGAAACACGGACGTATTGTCAACATGGACTGACAATAAAATATTTTTCTCTGATTCTGTTTGATAATGTGCATCTCAATTATGCAGCTTTGTCATACATATTGTGTCTCATTGGTGTTCAAATTTTATGGAAGTAAACTCACCTTCCATGGTACCTGTATAGAATTTGATAAACGTATGACAATGAACTCTGCTGTCCGTACCATCTTGATGAGAAATAAAAAAAAAATCATATCTTGATTCAAAGTACAATGTTTCATACATTGTACATACATCTAGTCCATACGCTTAACTATTTGATAACTATAAACTGACATATATTGAATAACAAAAAGAGAAAACCGCAGGTGAGTAATTTTTGTTGTAGTGCTTGTCTATCTTTCATTTTTCTCTTTGATGGATTAAACAGTTTGACGGTATTTCCCCCCAAAATCCACCGTCAGTGAACATGCCATTGTTCCTCTATCCGTAGGTCCGTGGTTTATCGAAGTGGAAACCACACGCATGATCTGCCACGCGACAATTGTAACAAATTACTCGAATGATTGGACGTCTCCTGTTACCTACTGAAAATTAGACGCGGGAAAATGGAAATCATAATACCTGAAGAGAACATTCTATCAAAGTTTGGTCGTGCGCTTCAATATTGTAATATTCATAGATGTACGAATTATCATGATAATGTTGATGAGTATTACAGGACAAGCCATGACCTTGAGATTAAGATCACGGATGAAGATAACTGTGTTTCATCTTGCCCCACGATATTTTGGTTTGAAATCTTTCTGAGAAGGTGGGGCTCATTAATTCCTTAACCGGTTCCATGGTGAAAAACCCAGAAAGACAATTTCAACAAAAGCTCCATTATCTGTAATTACCCCCCCTTCAACGCGGACTATGTTGATCCAAGGTCTTTTCACAGAGGTACAAATATACGTTCAAAAAACTTAGCAAGAAATGGAGCTCCTCGCAAACAGATGATAAAACAAACACTTGAAAACATTTATCTGTCTGGTGGATACGACGTGAAGTAATATTTTCTTTTACCACAAGCAAACTAATGAAAACTTGACCAGAGAATACATCACCTACTTCAATCTGCAGGTTTCTTCAAACTGACGTTGAACAGCCGTTGATGGCGTAGTCTGGTAGTAGCAGCTGGACAGTCCGAAAGAATCAAAATCGGGAGAGCGGGATATATTTCCGATAAGGCGGAAATGTCGCAACGAAAAAAAAATCATTTGTGTTAAATAAAACATCACTTTACATGATAGCATGAGTCAGGGGCGGCTCCAGAAAATATACAAAGGGTGGTGGTGGTGGTGGTGGGTGGGGGGGGGGGGTAGGCCTACCAGATTGATTAGTGGGTGAAGGTTTGTTCGAGAAACTCATTGTTAATGTTCGTGTTATCTTACCTTCTGTGCTTCATATTACAATCTACAATTAATGTTGCAGGAATTATCGAAGACATGCATCGGAGACATGTTTAGTTAATTGACTTGTCTTAGGCTTCCAGCTCTTAAACAAATCGGGGGTCAATGTGCCAACGAAACGGGGAGCTAAATACAGTTGAATCATATCCCCCAGCGTCAGAGACAAGGGTCTTTCCGCTTGTTCTTGATACGAGCTAAATTTAATTTTGGCAACAATATAAACTGCTTCACAGTGACGTTTTGTAAATTTACTTACAAAATCTGCTACAAAATAATTTGAATAAAATACATCACGCTTACATCAGTGATCATTAGATGTGGTAGTGTCAAAGGAATGTGTTGGAGGTATGGGGGTTATTTACAGCTCACCAGAATTTGTGGGCATATGGTACTGAAAGAAAGAAAATGTATCAATAAAATAATGAATCAAGTGATGTACGAGATGCGACAAAAAAACGAGACATTTCTCAAAACGGTTTTATTACAAAATATGCAGAAATATTACTCATTTTTCTCCTTCAAAGTAATGCCCCCCCCCGTAAAGTTAATGCACTCCTGGAATCGCTGCTGCCACCGTCCCACGGAAACACTTGGCAAAATCCTTCTTGAGGTCCATTAGCCCCCTCATCAAAGTAGACTTGATCTTTTATTTAGAGGCAAGATGAGTTCCTTTGAGTACAATCTTCATCCTGGTGAAGAGCCAGGAGTCACATGGTGCAAAATCTGGGGAATGATAATAATGTTTGTTGGCCAGGAACTTCCTTACACTGAGCTAAACATGCTAGACTGTGCCAAAGGAACTCATTTCTTATATGAAAAAAAAACCGATGGCCACGTCTGTGACAAGGTAGCTGAGGAGGATTTTGCCAAGTGCTTACGTGGATGGCAGCAGTGTAACCAAAAGTGCATTAATTTTGGGAGGGGTTGCTTTGAAGGGGACAATGAACATTTTCTCTGTATATTTAGTAATACAACCTTTTTTAGGAAAGCGTTGTTTTTTTTTTGTCACACCTTGTCGGATGAACATCTGGGCGAATGAAACGTGAACGCAGAGGTAACTCACCTGTAGAGTTACATGTGCAGCAGCCTATAGATGGCGCTCTTGTCTGCATGTTGACGGTTTTGCTTTTGTGCATTCCGTCATCCCCGCGAGCACCTGAAGCAAAGGACACACGAATGTCAAAGTACCACCACCATCATCATCACCACCACCACCACCACCACCACCACCACCACCACCACCACCACCACCAACATCATCAACAACAACAACAACAACAACAACAACAACAACAACAACAACAACAACAACAACAACAACAACAACAACAACAACAACATATAAATTGTCACACTCACTTTGAATATGTTGACAGAATTACACAAGACACAATCATCAAACAATGCATTTAAGGATTTCCGTAAGATTTCCGTAAGGAACACCTACACTGTTAAAATACTAAACACTTTTATAAACACTTTTCTGTAACACTTTATAAACACTTGAACGCTTTTATCTGGAAATCATGAACACTTTTGTATATCACTTGTATGATATCAAAAGTTTGCGTGTTTTTTTCTGAAATACTTCATAAACACGTTTAAGTGTTTAGGTGTTCAAAATCATAAATGCGTCATCAAACTTTTTTGTGAAGATCTTAAGTGTCTAGGTGTTCATAAAATGTTTGTTGACGCGTTTATGAGTTTCAACACCTAAACACATAAACGTGTTTATGATTTCATATTAAACGTGTTCAAGTGTTTACGAAGTGTTCCATAAATAAGCACGAACCTTATTATAGGAGATGCACAGAATTTCTAACTAGACGTGTTTATAATTTCCAGATAAACGTGTTCAAGTGTTAATAAAGTGTTCCAGAACTTAATATTTATAAAAATGTTAATATTTTCATAGTGTATTGACTAAATCAAAAGCCTTCTTATAGTGAAGAAAGGCACAAAACAACCTCCTTTTCTGTGATTGATATAAAATCAATTAGACATGATCAATGGTTGAAAAACCCGATCAAAAACCTGCCTGTTCATCTCCCATAACTTCCTCTTCCAAATAAGCTGTAATTATATTACTGATGTAAGTAATTTACCAAGGGGTATAGTAATGTAATGTCACAATAATTGTCTGGGTCATTACCTGAACCCTTATTCATAAACAGAGGAACAATAATCCCTATGCACCAATCAGTGGGAACGATATCTGTATCCAAAACTAAGTTTAACATTTTTGCCACTAACCTTATTCACGTCAAATGGACAATACTTCCAAAATTGATTAATACCGTATCATATACACCATAAGCTTTATCATTCTTTAAATTCTTCACAATTGAAAATATGTTCCATTAGAGTAAACATGTTATTTATCTCATCATGCAAAAAATGATTAAAGGGAGAAGGCGCCAGCAACTAACAGGCATAAGTTAAGAAAATATTTGAGTTCTTGCCAACCAATCTGATTGCACGTGCACTGCAGGGAGCTGACCATGCGTGACCAATGCATGCCACGCGACGTGTGTCAGCCGCACCGTGGTAATGTATGCACTGTTTGAATTGATAAGCTCCTCCCCCTATAGCTGTTTCTGCAAGTTTTGTCTTAGGGCAAAACTTACAAAGACGTAAAATAAACACAAATTAACTAATTTATAGGGCCTTGATGAGGGTGAGTATCACACAGTACGCCTTATTTAGGCTGTTTTTGTCACCATGTGCCATAATTCTCACAATACTCACAATGTCATTTTTATTCTTAACTTATGCCTGTTAGTTGGTGGCGCCTTCTCCCTTTAAGCTCCCTTGGATCAAAATTAACGCTTTCATCTGCAACCAAAACATTACACTTCTTACTCAAGATCCGAAAGTGACTCATAAAATCATTTAATGATACATTCTTTATCTTATTTCCCCATGTGATCCACTTGATTAATAATGTCCCAATATTCCTTTAGTTTACCCCTTTTCAAAGACCTAAGCTGACCACGTAAGATCCTATAGTAGCGCCTACGTATCTCCCCAATGAAAATGTTTATATTTCCGAGATTTAACCTTCAGTGCTTCAACTGCCTCAAATGTTTTCAGCTTACACAATTTATTATTGAATTAAATGTAATCTGACCCTCTCTGTGCAAAGTCCTGAGAAAACTATTGCTGGTTAATAGGTATACAGGGATTTTTCCTCTGTTGCATGTTTATTAAATCGATTTTATTCAATAATCCCCATAGATTTTGCCGGATTATAAAGATTTTGACAGAAGTCTTCAATACCATGCTGCCCTAAACACACAACGTCCACTGTATCAAGCATGTTAGAAACCCTTTCAATATCTGAAAGCAAAACCTCCCCCCCCAAAAAAAAACATATTAATATCCCATATTCAGATACTAGGGCCTATTCTAGTATAGTCCCTGCTATCAACTTTTGAGATCCAAAATGACCAGGATGAAAAACATTAATATCAAAAGACAGGAAATGTGACATTAGTGTTGTAGACAACACATCATAGTCAATAACACTAGAGCCATCACTTTTCACGCATGACAAAATCCCTTCAACCTTTATCACTCCCAAACCGACCATTCACAATCTTCAATCCAGCCGTCTATATACAATTAAATTAATTAACGACTGTTATTATTGACAAACCTATCAGAGTTAATACGACCTCTGGCAATACCAAGTTATTCAAGATTTTGTTCAGTAACAAAATGCTTTGATCCCATCACATCAAAACTCATTTCTGAAGAAATGCAATCGTCAAAGGAAAAAGGTCATTTAATTGACCTGTCCTCGAATTAAAATCCCCGACGCAGATACACACTCATTCACTACTGTACCAAGTTAGTTGGACATTGAGCTAAATCTGTCACGTAACTTCAAAAATAAGAATTGATGTCATAAAACTGATTTAAGATATCATATTCAAGCCACCTCCAAGAAAATCTGACACTATTCAGGTATAACCCATGTACTAAACTTCAGTATTATCTTATGCGGTTTTTAAGTAAAAGTGACAGTGTTCCTTGCTGGAAAGAATTGTCCCACAGTGTGAACACATTGTGAACACAGTGTGAAATCTCTTCACAGTGTTCAATTCGAGCGTTTTAACATTGTGAATCATCAACTCACAGTGTGGAACAAAACAGAGCTATGTGAACACTCGTGAAAATCTCACCACAGTGTGAAATCATCTTCACACTGTTAAATTCGGGCGTTTTCACATAGCCGACTATGTGAACACACTGTGAACACACTGTGAACACAGTGTAGGACACTGTGTTCTTTCCTGCAGGGTTATTTCAAACACCTAATATCATGAATATGAATCGTAATGTGCGATGCACTGCAATCCAACCTGACTGCTGAAATCCAGTCAGATGGCAGTCGGGTCGTAGTCGGATTGTAGATTTAACAAAGTACCGTAGAACACCAAATTATGAAGAAATGTTATTTATTTCATATTGTTTCAGGTAGTAACGTTTGCACATAATATTCTGACGCGAAGAAGATGGTTAATGAAGGTTCATGTTCGATAGCCTATATACACGCATGCGTAGGACAGTCTTAAATATCAGCTGGAAAGATCACCAACACTTAAAATTTATGGAGACACAACAAAAATCTCTTAAATGCTTCAGGAGAGACGACGCAAATTTTCCGGGCACTGCTACAGAAGTACTTATGAACCAATGTCAAAACCTGTACTGTGGGCACCAACACAAAGAAAACGGGGCCGTGGAAGACCGGCTATTAACAGCATAGCCCCCTCTCCAGAAATACAGGATTTAACTTTTGTTTGAACTGGAAAGCAATAAAAGACAGGGAGGCAATGTAATTTCCCAAATTTGCCATTTTTTCAACAGCGGCGGTCATCGAAACGCCGAGATATTCTGGCGTCCCAGCTTGCCATACCGGACAAACCGCAATGACAATGGAGACATAGCTCGCTTCGTCTTCCTTATGAAGGCGAGGGCATTCCAGCTCTTTTGTCATTAGCGGTTTGTCCGATATGGTAAGCTGAGATGCCAGAATATCACGGCGTTTCGATGACCGCCGCTGTTGAGAAATTGGCAAATTTGGGAAATTGCATTGCCTCCGAAAAATGGCCCTAGAATCAAACGCCTTACTCAAAATCAATGATCTTGGTATCATTTTATTGGAAAAAGAATGTTCTAAACCAACGAAATAAAAATTAAGTGACATTTTGCCGATAATGTTGAAGAAATTAGCGATCATACTCGTACATTCTTCTGGCCACCCTGTATAGCTGTTAGCATTAAGAATTCCGCTCTTTGGGCACTAGAGAAAAATCAAACCGATGTTAAATATTTTCTCACACGGTTACAATACTTTGAGAAGAGTATAATGTTGACTCGAAACAGCTGTAACCTTTTACTATACACTGTCGGAAAGAAAATGTGTTGGGAACAAAATTTGAAAACAAACGTGACAAAAGTGTATCCTTTCTTACAACGTTTTATAATAACATTGTGAATATTGGCGAAGTTTCAATGGATCTCTTATTGTGATTTCTCCTCTCTCACCAAACATTTTAACTCCGCCAACAAACATTCACTGTTCCACCACTGTAGCTTTATCGATTGTATCTTTCGTCTTTTTATCACCGCTAAAGTGAGTAGGCCTACTTTTTCACTTTACCAGTCACGAGGCTGTCTCATTTGTAATCATTATACGATTAGGAGATACACTGTGTATAGTTAATTCGTGAATTCGTAAATAGGTGCAAAATAAGATGTCGTAAAATAAGTTACTATTGTCAAACGTGTTATGTTAATGCGTGGAAATGATAAATTACATCTCTGGTATAAAATTGGAAGTTGAAAAGACTCAATGAAACTGAAATGAATAACTCAGTGAATCACCGCCTGAAGATAAAAAAGAAAGTGTTGCTGGAGAGTCATGATATTCCCTTGCAAACAATGTTAACTCCTTTATCATCATGTCCTCCAAACAAGCCAGGAATGCACAGATCTACGACACGACGCATTTTTGACCACATATTGCGTATAGATCTCGTTTCCATTTTGGCTAAAATTTCTGGTCTAATGGACAATATTTTATCTCAACAATATGAATATTGTTGAAGTTATAATGAGTCCTGCAAGGTTATTGGCCCTCGAACTGAACGTCGTAACTCCCTAACAAACATAGTTCCAACCCTGTAGATTTATCAATTGTATCGCTCGTATTTTTATTCTTGTAATTAGTATTTTTTAGTTCCCTTTTTTCGAGGAAATTTCATTTGTAATGATTATATGATTACCGGATAAAGTTAATACGGAAATTGATGCGAAATGACATGTCGTAAAATGGATTACTATTGTCAGATCTGGTATGGTAATGTTTGAAACAAGACTCGTAGTGATAAATTACCACTCTGGTGTGTGGAATGACGAGAGGGTAAAAAGACTCAGCGAAACTTCAAGTACTAACCAGTGAATCACTATTCGCAGATTAAAAAAAAAAACAAATCAGTGTTACTGGACATCACGATGATTCCCTGCAAACAATTTTAAACCCTTAATCATCTTGTCCTCCAAATCAGCGCAAAATGTACTCATTGAAGTAAAGCAGTGACATTTTGGCAACATTTCACGGCAATCCAATTCTCAGATTGGCTTAACAGCAGATACCCCTGTTCCAACGAATTGGGACATCAATTAAGAAGGAAGGAAAGGGAAATGAACAAGTTTCCCCCAAAATGAAGTATCGTATAACAGACTCAAATGCTGCATTTTATGAAGTCTTACAAAGTATTTGCAAATGTGTCTGTCACCTTTAAAATCCCCACAGAACTGTGCCCAAATTAAAATCTTCTACATTTCATGTCTATAAGTTAGGTACTGAAAATTAACCGTAGTGAGGTACTCGTACTACGTTTGTCAGCATTGTCATTTGTTTTAATATAGGCCTACTCATTTCCTTAAAGTAACAGGCTAACATTGTGGAGCGTCAATTCAACAAATTGTTAAACCATTTGATATCTGAGCAACATAGTAGTGTTTAAATGGACAAATAAACACCCTAGAATACAAAAGTTTGGAAAGTTATGCTGCCACTGGCAAGATATGCATGAATAAACAATTTGCACTCCGCTGGAGGATGAAATAGCTATAATCTACACATAGTAAGTAATGGGAAGGTGAATCCGATCAACTTGCGTGATTGTAGATGTTCATTTGTTTTTTTTTTAACCCTTACTCATCATTTTCAAATACAATTTTTTCAGGGCTTCATTTTTAGACCTCATCAAAGACACTTAGAGCATGGAGGATTATGTAGCTCATATTTTTTTTCAAAATTGTTGTCATTGTTAGTCTGTGGCTTTAACCCCGTTTTTCTTTCTGTTATTCTTATCACATTTCACTCTGTACGTCATTTGCGCACATGTATGGGAAACAGAGTCCAAAGAAAGAGAGAGAAGGAAACGGGGGATGGGCGTGGGGATTTGGGATCGTGGCATCTGCACTTGTACAAAGTAATAAAAACGTATACCATCAACTTAAAAATCATTACCCGTCCAGATGCTGCGATGTAAAATGTTGCAATCAAACTCACATTAACTTGGCATTTAGATTGAATACCTTATTACCTCGCACTGGCTTGAAAAATTGAATTGTGAAGTAAAATTAGAAGTCACTGATTATACCCGATGGATGTCATTAACCAGCTAATCATCTTTATCACATTAATATATGAACTGCGCAACGGCTAACTGCGTACACATGCAGCTATATTATCTTCGGTAAGTATACGCGTGGCCAATCGAGCCCTACTCACCGTATCTGGTATCAGTTAACTATCAGAGATAAGATTGAGTTCTTGCACAACAACATGATTTTAATATCAACTGTTTTCAAACATTCTGTATACAGGTGGTATTCTGAAACTGTCACTATAGTTCAAGAGAGAGTATAGTTGAAAACAGCAGAACACTTCGTTTATGACAAATCCTTACATAAATCCCTATACTGCTGACAAAGTACTAACACAGAAATCAATATATGGGACAATATTGATTGTAACATTGCAACTGAGGGATACTTAGATGGGAACTCCACCTGTTCAAACTGCCAAACCTACAACTATTTATTACAAACGAAGTGAATTAGTCCCACATTATAATGCAAATGTAATATACTTTCACCTGGAAACCAATGAAATGTGGAATTTTGATGAAAGATTTTCCATCATCAACCAGTACTGTAGGTTCTCTTTACTCTACAAGGTGTACGGGGCCTCTTCTTCAGCCACTTCCTCCTCCTCCTCCTCCTCTTCTTCTTCCTTCTTCTTCTTCTTCTTCTTCTTCTCTTCTTCTTCTTCTTCTTCTTCTCTTCTTCTTCTTTTCTTCTTCTTCTTCTTCTTTACTTCTTAACTCATGCATTTTTTTTATATAAGAGCAATGCATCTGTGAGAAATATGTGATTTACGTGAACTGACCACGCCGAGGAGGTACACAACCTGATTTGTTATCTTTACTTGCAAATCGCGCGCGTTTTTCTGAGGCTTGAAATAATCTTAAACGTGAGACGTTGAAGCATAATTGGAAAAAAGACACCTTTTTAAGGAAGTGTTAAAAACCATGTCTAATGTATCCCACAATGTAATTCAACAGGTTGGTTAAAGCTCAATTACACGTATACTTTTGGTCGATCAGATAACTTTGTTTTTAAATCAATCTATCCCAAAGTATTTTATTGTCTCATTAGGCATCAGAAAACAACATCAAACCTACTGAAAATTATTCCTAGTAACAATTATGAATTTTTAGATATCATTGGGTAGGTCTATGTACATTTCCTAAGGCAACTGACAGCCCCCTACGACTTTTTTTTTTATCAATGACTTAAAATGGAAGCGTTTCATAACATGTGGTTTTTAGGGAATTAATAGGTGCATCCAAAATACGGGCGTCGATCCTGCCGGGGGCGGGAGAGCCGGGGGCAGTCAACCCAATGAAAATATGGTGGGGGGGGGGAGCAAACATAATCGTTTTACCCCTCCCAATAATTTTGACCGCATGAACACTCCATAAAACTTAATGCAAAATTATGTTTAAACACCAGTGCAAGACACAAGAAAACCATTAAACTTTACGTAAAAATACTATTAAACATGCATAATTTTCCATTTTGAGCCCGGAGCATTGACATTTTGACCCCCTTCCGTAAAGTGGATCGGTGCCGCTGCATCTACAATACAATATAGGGGAAAATATAAATTTTCACAATTTACCAAAACTATGCCTGAGCTAAAAGTAATAACAGGAAGCTTTCATGTTGCTATTGTAGTCTGTAAACCATGGCACTGCAATACTATACAGAGTGTATAAAAAAAGTAGACACTTTCATGATTTTGAGTTTATTTTTTTTACATGAATAATTTGCCTTGGATCTAAGCTATCTGATGACACTATTGGTATTGAAAGTATTTTACGCCTGAGTGAGCACAGCCCACGTTTGTCCAATCGGCCAAAAATGCATTTGCGCACAGAATTTAGTTCTAATAGTCGGTGTTTAATTCCTTGCAGACCGATGCTGCGGAAGATTTCAACTAATGTGCACAAGTATTGAATCCTCAGCATACTCAGAGAAGAGCTAATATCAATTCTGGGACAAGAAAGACAAAAATGAAGCAATGATTCAGATACAACCCACTAAAAAGAAGAAAATGTCATGTTTGCAAGATGAACTGTGAATTGACCCCCATAAAAAGACATTGTCTTCTTTTTAGGGAATGGTATCTGAATGATCTGCTTCCATTTGTCTTTCTTGTCCCAGAATTGATATTAGCTCTTCTCTGAGCATGCTGAGGATTCAATACTTGTGCACACTAGTTGAAATCTTCTGCAGCATCGGTCTGCAAGGCATTATACACCGACTATTAGAACTAAATCCTGTGCGCAAATGCATTTTTGGCCGATTGGACAAAAGTGGGTTGTGCCCACTCATGCGTGAAATACTTTCGATACCAACAGTGTCATCAGATAGCTTAGATCCAAGGTAAAATATTCATATGAAAAAATAATCTCAAGATCATGAAATTTTTGTGTAATATTTTTTTTCTAAGTGTGTACTTTTTTTTGATACACACTGTATATTCCTCGGTATTTTATGAGAAGCTTTTATCCTTTCTGTGGTTGAATCGTTCCTTGGAGGTGGGACCCTTACAGACAGAAGAAACATGAAATAATGAAATCAGCGAAGAATGAGGTAGTATGTACGAATCAAATCATTTGGGGACCTCATGTCTATCTCTTTGCAATGCATCATGCTGTCTCCCCAAGAGAAGACTTGGCCGACATTATAACATTACTTCGAGCTAAATACGCATATCGCATCTAAATTACGTTCATGTTCATGCACGATGATAGCTGGAGGGAGCGATTTTTGGTCACGGTAAGAGAGGGAGGAGGCAAAGAGAGAATGGGGTCAGGAGTAGGGGATTGTAGTGCGACTGAGCTTTCAACTTCAGGTTTAAAGGCAGGGCATCTCTTTTGCAAGCCTAAAAAATGACATTGTGTAAATACAATGGCATTTAGAAGAAAATGCCATCTGGGAACCTTTAGCAAAATATAGGAGCTAGAAACTCGGTTTTAGTGAAATTATAGTGACCGTTAGACCCTGATTTGAATTTTTGTCTCGCGAGACAAAAAAATCCTACCATAGGACGTACACTAAACGGCCATTGTTTTTCTTTCGCATTTTTCAAATTCTAGGTAATTACTGACCCCCAGATTTCACAGACATGCCCTTCATCAATAGCCTAAGGGCATGAGTAATGTTTTCCTAGTCTACGGGAATGTTTGCAAATTAAATCTACTGCCTTGAAATGTTATGGTAATACATTTAGGGGGATCTGAAATGATTTGGAAATGAGATTATATGTTCTCAAAAATTTAAGGGGTTTTGGTGACCCCGAAACGTTTCTAAAGAAGTCGTATTCAGCTTTCTCCGAGATTACCACCCGTGATGTTGGCGTTAAGTGATACGGGACGTCGTGCCTATTACTACACTGTAAAAATGTGACATTGACGATGTTTATGAAATAAACACATTGTTGAAAATCTAAACACTTTGTCAGACATCTAAACACCTGTATGTTTAGCACTGTTAACTCTTGCGAGTTTTACAAGTGTTTAGTATAGTGTTAGTTTGTCACGCTATATGTCCGCCATATCCGCAAATGTTGAACATCTAAACACTTGTTAGACATCTAAACACCTGGTGTTAGTACGTTACAAGTGTTTTCTAGGAGTGTTATAGTTGGTCACGCTGTATGTTTGCTTAGGCTATATCACACAAAGTTTAACATCTTAACACTTTGTTAGTCATCTAAACACCTGGTGTTTAGAGCAAGTGTGAACTCGATTGCAGTTCTATTAGTGTTTAGCTAGATGTGTTTATTTTTACGCTGTAGGCTATGTCTTGCCCATATCACGCAATGTATGAACATCTAAACACTTTGTTAGACATCTGACACCTGGTTGTTTAGTACTTATAGGCCTAAGTTTTAGCTGGAGTATGTTGGTGTACCCTACATGTTTCGCTCATATCCCGCTCATATCACACAAAGTTGAACATCTAAACACTTTGTTAGTCACCGGTTATCATCTAAACATCTGGTGTGTTAGAGCAAATGTGTGAACTCGATTGCGAGTTCTTTTAGTGTTTAGCTAGGAGTGTTTATTTACGCTGTAGGCTATGTCTTGCCATATCAGCAATGTTAAAAATCTAAACACTTTGTTAGACATCTAAACACCTAGTTACCAGGTCGGACGTTTCCAGATTTTTCATTCAAGCGCTGAAACACGCGGATCACAACGCCAACAGCGTGCGCAGAATGCATGCTGCAACCATATGTCACGCGCTTGTACACGCGCACGTGAATCATCTAAACGTCACCGACCATCGATGAGTTCATCTTCGTCTGATGTTAATAAAACGTTTTGGTTGCAAAGTATTGGATGCAGCGAGGAAGGAAGTCCAAGCGTTAATCAAAGTAACTTTTAACACTGTTAATGTTATTGTTGGTCTTATTGTTAGATAAATTACATGTTTGTAAATGTTGTTGTAAACTTTAAGAGGCTCAGGCTCAGTACAACCAACGATACAGTAACATTTTACGTGAGCCGTACTGTACGTTAACCTAGATCTGTTTTACGTAGATCTCTAGTCGTAACGAAGCGTCAACCCGCCCCGGCACACAAATTACAGTACAAAACTGTTGGGCCTATATATCGCAAAAATTATTTATAGTCTATAAATGTAAAAAAAAAAATGGCATTGCAATATTTCTAGACTATCTTGTATGAGGTGTTACATTTTAACGGCAAATTTCATGAAAATAACGTTTGAGTGTAGTACTAGTAACAAATTGTAGTCTGCACTCTGCACTGACGCAAACTCTACGGTGCGCAAGCAGCGCAAATGATGTCACTCATTCGATAACAATATCCTAGTAGATATTGTCATAAACGTTCGATCGATACTTGTTCACAGCCATGGGTTCGCGAGCCGCTTCTCGCCATCGCTTGTATGTAACATCATATTTATAACATTCGATTCTATGATGAAAATGACACAAATGTCACAATTAAATAGGCCTAATTTTCCTTGACTTGTCTTTTATTTATGTGAGGCTTAGTGACGGTGAAGGACCTGGATTATTTTCTGGTGCCTGGGCCATTCCATGGACAGATGTGAGAATCTTTTGTTGATGCCCCATTACGACGTGATTACTTCTCTGCAGAAATGATGGACATTAAGTAACGTTAGATAACTAAGTTAGGTCTATTCTTAGTCCATTTTTTCATGAGCAGGTGGCATAGAACTTATAACGTACATTCTTTAACCTCTCAGATTAATTACTAGTCACTATAAGTTTGAATCAGTGCAAATTATTCAAAATCAAGAACGACAAAAACACTTATCGTTTTATTTTTTATTTTCAGGGCAGCTAGATTTTATTCTTTTTTATAATATATAATTGGCCCGATAATTGTATTGCTCCATAGGGCTTTCACATAAAATTTGGAAATTCATTTGCTTAGAATCTTTATTAAGTTCTAACGTTACATTCTATAGAAACTTCTCTGATACTCTAGTCTAGATCTACATCTGATTTGATCAGTGCAAATTTATTCAAAATCAAGGAACGACAAAAACACTTATATTTTTATTTCAGGACAGCTAGATTTGATTTTTTTTATATGTATATAGATCTAAATTTGTAATGTAGTGCTCATGGTGCGGGTTCCACATAGAATCGTTTTAATTATGCTGATTTATTTGTTCATTCGAAATCACCAAATGTATTCTTTGCCTATATAGATCATGATCTAGATCTGACTATAGTGATTTTCTATCTATTCAATTCAACTCATTTTGACTTAATACTGTTATATACTTATCTATCTGGAGCTATTTTACACAAGACATCTCATGCCTGAGTCGAATTTATGTTAAAATTAGTCACAATCTCTTGTTTGTATTATTTTGGATAAGTACACGGAACTTTGACTTTTTTCTCATTCTCAGAAATCCAATATTGCTTCTTCCACTTGTCGAAGAGTGTTGTAAACACAGATTCTCTTTTACCTTGCCAATGCGCGTTAAATGTAACTTCGCAGCAATTTATTTGCCACATTTGTTGATCAGTTCTGTATCGAGTACAAGATTGTGGCACAGTATTAATTCCATAAATTCCTACCTTTCTACTTTACATATGTCATGATACTCTATCATGTCTTATGGTGGCAATGCCTGACCATTTACGGACTGGATGGACATCATAGTTTTTTTAAGGGATGCGATGCGTCTTTAAGTTCAATCAGTCTATATCGTCACTTGCCAAAACTTGGGATCAATCTTCTGAGAATTAACTTTAAGGATGGCTGGATCCCGCGCAGCAGCACTGAATCAGATAAATTCTTCATTAAGACAGGAAGTTTAGAGAATTTTTTTCCTTGAAAGACATCGCGCTTCCACTCAAAGCTAATTAAGATGATGATGATTCAAAAGAGAAAAATGACGCTGTGATGATGGGATAATGTTGACGACAATTAGTATGAAAATGATAACTGCATCAAAATGATAATGGAAATAAAAGCGCTTATAAACTTTTCTCACCGATGCGTGCGTTCTCTATATTCGTCCGCCGTTCGTATCGCATACAATCCAACCCCATGTGGACACTATTGCACAACGAAATGCACAATATTTAGCCAAATTATAATAATAACACATATACATTATAATTTTGACTTGTGA
>JZLH01S0461357.1:3227-13605 GCA_001188425.1 Eucidaris tribuloides | reverse complement strand
GGGGGGGGGAGCAAACATAATCGTTTTACCCCTCCCAATAATTTTGACCGCATGAACAATCCATAAAACTTAATGCAAAATTATGTTTAAACACCAGTGCAAGACACAAGAAAACCATTAAACTTTACGTAAAAATACTATTAAACATGCATAATTTTCCATTTTGAGCCCGGAGCATTGACATTTTGACCCCCTTCCGTAAAGTGGATCGGTGCCGCTGCATCTACAATACAATATAGGGGAAAAATATAAATTTTCACAATTTACCAAAACTATGCCTGAGCTAAAAGTAATTACAGGAAGCTTTCATGTTGCTATTGTAGTCTGTAATCTATGGCACTGCAATACTATATATTCCTCGGTATTTTAAGAGAAGTTTTCATCCTTTCTGTGGTTGAATCGTTCCTTGGAGGTGGGACCCTTAAAGACAGAAGAAACATGAAATAATGAAATCAGCGAAGAATGAGGTAATATGTACGAATCAAATCATTTGGGGACCTCATGTCTATCTCTTTGCAATGCATCATGCTGTCTCCCCAAGAGAAGACTTGGCCGACATTATAACATTACTTCGAGCTAAATACGCATATCGCATCTAAATTACGTTCATGTTCATGCACGATGATAGCTGGAGGGAGCGATTTTTGGTCACGGTAAGAGAGGGAGGAGGGAGAGAGAGAAAGGGGTCAGGAGTAGGGGATTGTAGTGCGACTGAGCTTTCAACTTCAGGTTTAAAGGCAGGGCATCTCTTTTGCATGCCTAAAAAATGACATTGTGTAAATACAATGGCATTTAGAAGAAAATGCCATCTGGGAACCTTTAGCAAGATATAGGCTAGGAGCTAGAAACTCGGTTTTAGTGAAATTATAGTAAACGTTAGACTCTGATTTGAATTTTTGTCTCGCGAGACAAAAAATCCTACCATAGGACGTACACTAAACGGCCATTGTTTTTCTTTCAAATTTTTCAAATTCTAGGTAATTACTGACCCCCAGATTTCACAGACATACCCTTCATCAATAGCCTAAATATGAGTTATCTTTTCCTGGTCTACGGGAATGTTTGCAAATTAGATCCACTGCCTTGAAATGCTACGGTAATACATTTAGGGGATCTTAAATGATTTGGAAATGAGATTATGTTCTCAAAAATTTAAGAGGTTTTGGTGACCCCGGAACGTTTCTAGAGAAGTCCTATTACCACCCGTGATGTTGGCATTAAGTGATACGGGTCGTCGTGCCTATTGCTATAGTTGTTTCGTGATCTGTGACAGTAAATATTTTGTTAGATTTAAATGGACTGATGAAAAACGTAATAAATCATAAGTCAATAATGACGAAGTGGCATTCATTCGGTTGAGAAGGCAGCCATACCCGTACAGACTGTTGAGGGAGGGCTTCACTATATAGCGCAAGGGACCCTGCGGGCACGCTTGAGCTGCTTAACGCAACTTTTGAGTTCGAGTGCTCATTCAACCCATTTCAACATACAAAGTAAAGCAAACTAACATCGTGTCGTTGATACCATACGGACTGCAATGGAGTGTTCTTGATTTAGATTTGAAATGACTGCCCATATAACCTCTCAAGACAATTTAATTCCGCCCAAATTTTGAATAAACCCAACTATATCTATGCAATTCATGTAAATAATTGGTCCCGTTTTAAACGGGAACAGTCGTCAAGTTTTTATTTGGCATGAAATTTCAAAGAATTGTTCCCCCGGGGGGGGGGGTCATCCCTCTCCCACTCCACCCCAAATGGATCTATTTGTATGCGCCTTCATGAATATGCCGGTATAGTGTGAAGGCATTGGTGTGTTTTCGGTTTGGAAATAGAACCCCCACCTTCCCAGTGCGATAAATACTTAAAAGCAACATTTAACAATCTTTCCAGGTTGAAAAATCCGAGCTACATGCTATCCCAACCATTTTATGTATCTGATAAAGTTTAAGAAATGGAGCCCTGACTAAAAAAATGCAGTTTGAAACGATCCTATAGTTCTTAAAGAGTGTAAATCATAAGCAACCATTCCATTTTACCCAAGGACTGCTAAGAGTAAGTTATAGAACATTGTCTCCACGACATTAATTCAGGAGATATTTCTGTGTACATATTTTGCATTGACAGCATACCGGTAATTGTCTAAATTTATATTCTTGTGTGCTTATTTTGCGATTTCAACACTATCATGTAGGTCAGATATCAAAGTTTGACAATTTTTTTATGGGGCTTCCATAATGTTGAGCAGTGTCTTTAAATGGCTCGTATAATAACGAAGTGAAAGGGGTCTACAAGCCAACCGAAGAAGTTACCCCCTTTTCGCAGTTTTCCAGTTTTCCCTGCATAGAAAACCCCTGAGTCTTTCACCGCCAACCTTTCTGAATGTTGTATTGATTTTCTGCCGGGTCGAAAATAAGCGAGTGACATGCACGAATTAACACGAATAGGAGAGTTGAAGAAAATAACAGGACAGACCTGATAACATGAATGCATGAAAGCAGACGTTATAGTGTATTTGCCTCCCCCGACTCTAATTTGCAATTTGTTACATACAATATACAACACCTAAATTGTTCTCGGCGTGAAATTGAAAGCTTATTTTATACAATCAAACAAGAACTGGATAAACAAACAACCTTTAAAAGTAGGTTAATATACCATGCACATAAATTGGTGGGTAATTATGTCTTCTTTTTATAATAAGGAATTGGCACCAACAACATATCAAAAAGGAAATGTTAAGAAAATGTCTAGCCCACCCTGTATTCTGCAAGAAGACAGACAATAGAGAGATTGGGTCAAACAATGATAGGATATAAGCCCTATCTGTAAACCATTTATTTCATCTCCTGGGGCTTATTGCATAACACTTTAACTGGAGAAGAGCCTTTCGCAAAAATAATATAAAAACTGTTTTTAGCTTGACTGTGCCATGTTACAATAAGATTAATCTCTGCATTGAAATAATCGAAGTGTTTCTCTGGTGAAAGATGCAATACAGGGTTGCCAGATTATCCTATTCTCAAAATGCCAAATTACACGCCAAATTCGGTTTAAAAAAACTCGCTAATTTTGCATTTAATACATTTTATGGGTAGCATATTATATAAAGTTAGAAATAACGTTGTAATCAATTTATAACACCTTTGAAACCTCTGACACGGCAGAAAATTTGGATGCCGCGGTTTACGCCCAGCCAGATTTTGCGCGTGAAACACCTGGCGCCTCTAGTTTTAGACCCTTGTGGCATTTATTTTACAGAAAATCCGGTTTCATAATGAGTTTTTAGGTATGCCATTGATGATTTTTAGGTAAGGTATGCCATTGTGATGCGTCAAAAAGCCATTTGGCAGCACGCACTTTGAATTCTTGAACGCCAAACGGGATAAAAACGCCAAATGGCAACCCTGGTGCAATAGATCCCTGGATTTCTTCATGCAGTTCAATTCAATGCCGCTCTGCCGTGTACTGGAATGAATGAACTTCTGTGCAAAACAGTGTAAACAACTTGAGCGAAGAAAAAAAACACACACACACACACGATAAATGAAACAGTTATGTTCAGTGGACCATGAACCTAACCTACGAGATTATAGCAAGTGGCCAATGGATTGAGATTCAGTGTACAAATTGTTCTTTTTGTTGAGAATTAGAAAGTGAACAGGGATTCAACCAACTAAATCCCACAAATCTGCTTTTGCTGAACGGATGTTTGGTGCGTGCTTTACCATCAAGTGAAAAAAAAATGTGGTTATGTGATTTGGATTTTTGATATCCACGCACAATTAAACAAGAATTCACATTTACACCATTCGAAATGGTTCAAAGTTAATTCGATGGGTATATTTTGCACCTCTGTGCAAGCAAAATGTGTAATTTGGGATGCAGACACTATAAAATTGATGCAAATAATTGTCCTCTTTTCTCGTTATTCTACAAGTTTGCACTCCAAAAGGCGTTTCTGGGGTTAAATATTTGGGGTGAAATTTGAACCATTCGACAGATTTCGAGGGATTTTTTTCCTTGCACGTAACTAGTCAGTGATTACATCAGAATAAATCCGATACATTCACCCACGCCATTAATAATTATGTAATGCATATATCATTATGATATTTGAAAATACCCTAAAGTGGGTTTAATTAATCATTCAGAATCTTGGATGAACATTAGATTTGTTAGGGAAGGCTTGTTATTTACTTCAGGTTTGCATCACTTTAATTCCAACGACAGTAATAATTATGCCATACATACCTTATTACAATTTGGAAACTATTCTGAACTGAACCAGATCAGTCAATAAATCATTAAAGTAGGTTTTTATGATCGATGTTTCCGCAGGGCAGGCATGATTCTAGGATCGTGCTAGTTTTACAATCAATTTATGATGTCATTGCAAGATCTCTCTATATCTACGTTTAATAATTTGCCATTTTGTTCTCCGTTGACTTAAATGATGTTATCACGATGGCCCAGCAAAATGTTTAATACGGTTGATTAATACGTTAAAGTTTGCATCATTTCCTTTTGCTGTACAATTTTGATCCAATTATGACTGGCTTTTTTCTTTGTTAATGATGTTCATTTTGTATAAGGTAATTATTGTATTTTATGTAACACTGCTTATGGAAATGAAAAAAAAATATATGAAAACGAAATGATTTGCCAGGGTTTTTACATCAATGTAGTTCCTGCATATATCACAGCCAAGAATAATAATGTAATGTGAAGGCTTAATTAATCAGTTTGAAACCGTTTTGAATTGCACTGAATAGATCATTTATGGTTTATATGATAATGTTTTTCCTGTATGCAGGCGCGCCGGAACGTTCAGATTGACAATGGACTTGGAGGGGCAACCATTGTTCGTAAACAATACTCTACCCCACCAACCCATTGTATATTCCAAACGTTCCGGCGCCACTGCCTGTATGTGTATTTAAAAAAAAAAGCAATTAAACGGCTATTAATAGGAACGTGAACTTCGTTCAAAGTCAGAAAACTGTTGAAAAGTACATGGAGAATGGCAGTTCACACGAACAGACATAAAAATACTTAAGGGCACACACACAAAAAGAATAACAATATACCTGTGCAAATAAAAAAAAACCGGTTAAAAACATGAAACCGAAATTACATGCAAATTACCAATAAATCCCATGATTTATAAGATAATGTAAATAATATGTTAAAAAGGAACATTTCCAATAATGCAATACATGAAAGTCTTGAAAATTTATGTTTTGAATGTACAGTGAGGACATGATAGCACTTTTATAAAATACATGTAATTACTCAATCTATCTATGATTTTCATTCATCTATTTATATATCTGAATGTGAAGTGTCTTGCCAGAACCAGGAACATTTCACATGAGGAGCCAGGGTTGTATTCACTGAGAAACCCTTAACTGAACATACAGTAACATGTTACCCCCTGTGGGGCGCAACACACAAATACCAACACTTTTGTGCACCAGTTTCAGCACAACAACTTACAACTAAATCAATTGTTAATCTTTCAACCACTCTAATGCGACATCATAATATCGCATGCGAAGTACATAATTATGCTTACATTCTGACTTTTGTACTAAGAGGGTCGTGCAAATTTCTGGAATGATACAAAAATCTAAAAAAATTGCACCCATGTGATGACTTTGTAGTATCACGGATGCAAATTTTGCCCATTTTCTTAGAAAACTCAAACAAAACAAATTGGCATTTCAGATCCCTGCTAATGTTTCTGAGATTATTCAACAGTCGTTTGTTACTATTCGTCACCTCAATTTTGTTACATTGCCACACGTCAATGCCATTGCTTTAAAATTAATGTATGGAACATCAACTTTAATTTTAAAGGACATTAAATTTTGTTTTTACTGACGTGTATCTGTACTCATCAAAGTCGGCAAATTAAATTGTATCCCCACGTCGACTGCCTTGTCTCAATCGTTCAAAAATAACATTGAAGTGTCACCTTCAAATAGACACTGACACTGGATCAAAATATATCGGTCAATCGAAATTAACAAGCTCATCGGCAGGTACCACTGTGTTTGAGTTCATTATCCATCATTACCTTCCTGCAAAGGTGGTAGGTTAAGTCTTTCCCCCGCTTTCCTTTGATGTCGTCATCGGGGAACGCGATAAGTAGGCCAGGATTGTTTTGGTTGGAAATGGAAACTGAGATTCCTGGACGAAGCCCCCCCCCCTCCAATATTGTCCTCGCTCTTCCTCGACACTCCGTCTCTCGTTGGTGCACCTACGCGTGACGGGAGAGCCAGGTAGCACGTTCGTTCGGTCACAATTTGGCGGATATCAGCCCGCGAGCTATCGACAAACCAACGAACTGTAGAGTGATGCGCAGAAGATCGATATTATGCAAATTAGTTGAGAAAGAGAGCTGTCACCTATATCCTTTGTGGAAGACTTTTGGTCATTGTATACCGGGGCATGGTGATTATGACGGTGATAATGATAATGGTGATAAGACATTTTTAGTATTATGCCGTGGAGTTGTGACGTACGCGCGTTTCGGTGAAAGTTTGATGTTTTGTATTGATACTGCGGTCCCGTCCACGGTAGGTCCGCGGAACATTGGCGTTTCTCGGAGTTCTATGATCACTGATTAAGCTGGGGCGCCGCGGGCACTGTCAGTTTGCATCCTCACATGGTATTGCGGACTGCTATATCCGATATTGGCGGAGCTCCAACACACCTGTCAAGAGATCCGTGCTTTTAATTAGGACAAAAGCGATCGGAACTAACCGATACTGAATATCCAGATCCGATGATCTGATTGGAAAAGGTAAAGCGCAGTTGGTTCGAATTCACGCCATTTGACTTACAGGTGTACTTTTGTGCAAGGGTCCCGCTCTGGATCTCCGAACGTAAATAACGACCCGATCCTTGGAAACTGTACTTTAAAGTACGGAATATAGAAGGCTGATACTGTCGGAATGTATGTTAATCGCTTGTTTTTACACGATTGTCACAACGAGACAGATTTATGTTTGTACACCTGCATGCTTGCCTTCGACCTACACGGTTCATAAAAACAACGCATAGAATACATTAATCGTGAACGGGGTACCTCGCCGGAAAACATTTCAGGTGAGTAAGAGAAACACCAATTTTATCATGTTAATATATTGTCAAGTGATTTCGTCCAAAAGATTATAAAACAATTGGTTTATCGGTACTTCACAATTAAATGGGTTTCTTGTTTTCTATATAACTACTATGTAGGAGAGCGTTATGATTAATGAATATAGCAGTCCTTTTATCGTATTTCTGAAATCTGCTAATCGCAGACATCGGTTTTATAAGTGCATTGCAAATTGAATGTTTAGACAAGAAGCTTTATGTGCACCTTTTTCTGGTGCAACAGAAATCACTGGAATATCGAGTTCAGTGCAGGTAGCAGAGGCCATTGAACCTTTTGAGGTTACACTCCAGACGAAAACAAGATGAGGTACATAATACGATTACAACTAAACGTACAATAACGAAGCTTTCAAAAGACATTTATAGGCAAGCATTCTGCGAAGATTATCTGGTGGTACTAAGGTTTTTTTTTTATATTAACCCCTTGGGACCGACAGGTTTGTACAGAGCCCCAATACATTGCACAATGCACACTCCGACACGAAGGCTTCTACAGAAGCCCAGAAAATGGGACACAATTTTCAGGAAACATTGGATAAGTGAAAGTGTTATATTGCCTGATGCCACGATCCCATAAAATACTCCTTTTTGACCATTATAAATGAATAAAGTAAATGTCCCGTGCTTTTATGGGTTTATATTCCCTTCACGGTCTACCACGTAAAAATCACTCGGTGTCGCTGAACAATGATATCGTACAGCATTGGGTCCAAGGGGTTAAAGTCAAACAGCATAATTGGATGCAGTCCTCATTTGGGGATAAAACAATTTATTCTAGAATGAAGTAAACTATTCTTTACCTCTTCCAAAATCACACCACCATAAGTGCCATTCCAAAACTTTTTGTTCATTACGCTAATGTTTTATATACTCGAGTTCTGAAGGATAATACTTAAAATAATGCATTCTAACATCAAGGAAGACAAGCGGGTATACAGAGTCCCTACAGTTCATATTCAAGAACGACTGAGTTGAAATTTGATTTAGTACTCTTATTCTTGAAGTAGTACGTTCGGCTTAATAATGCTGTACAACATGATTGTTCAATGAGATTTGTAAGTGGTTGACGGTGAAGGGAATATAAAACCATAATTTTTTTATCTCTTGTTAAAAAAAAATATCTACACAGGGTATTTATTTTCTTCATTTATACTGGTCAAAAAGTATACTTTGTGGGACTGTGGCCTTTAGCGATATAACACTTTCATTCATTCAATGTTTTCCTGATGGCTTAGGTCGTCATTTCGGAGTGTTTACTGTGCTGGGAATTTTTACAACCCAGTCATTCCGATGGGTTGAAATGACAGCTACGCTCAATAGCCATGCAGATGACATGAACTGTTACAGGACATTCAGAGACAGTTAATCAGTGGACTGTTTCTCATTGGTATACAATGAATGCTCAGATATTGATTACTGTTTTAATCCCTTTCTTTATTTTGAAAACCGAGGACACATGAAGCGACTACTCATGCGTTCACAAAATGTCTGCGCTCACGTGTGTATATTGCTTACAATGATTAACCATACTGTCATCCTTCAGCAGATGAAGTATGTGACAAACGTGTTTTACATGGAAGTGAATTAGTTAAACACAATTTCACTCCAGTCGTTTTTTTTTTCATTTTGGAATACGTATTTTCTGCGAAAAATGGATTTTGTTGTAACTCGTTTAATGCCCAAACAAAGTCACATATAACACATGAAAATGTACTGTTGTCATGCGCAAAGCAAAACGCAATACATGCCATACATACTGTAACAAAATACCACTAAACGCCTTTCTAAACACTTTCTTGGTATCAGGGGCGGCGGAACGTATTTTCGTTTGGGGGGCAAAGGCATAAAAGGGCACTCATATGTCAAAAAGGGCATTGGGCGCACTCACATATTTTCACCATCAGATTACGTTTTTGATTGAAGTAGGTATTTTTTTTCGCGGTAATGTAACTTGAGCCAAACCTTTTTAAAGGGCATTGCTGATTGGGAAAACCTGAAATGTATATCGACTCCGCGAGCGAGCGGTTTGGGGAAAACTGGAAATTTTAATTTGTAAAATTCGCTTTGTATTCTGGCGCTAAATTCAACGCTGAATTTTTTGAATCGTAGCAAAACCTGTTTGAAGAGAATTTATTTATGAAAACATGAAATAAATGTATATCTATTCCGCGAGCGAGCGTAGCGAGCGAGCGGTTTGGGAAAATTTGGAAATTTTAGGTTGTGAAATTTGCTTTGTGGTCTATTCTGGGGCTAACTACAACTCTGAATTTTTTGAATTATAGCAAACCCCTTTTGAAGGGGATTTTATTATTAAAACATGAAATTAATATCCGCGAGCGAGCGTAGCGAGCGAGCGGTTTGGGAAAATTTGGAAATTTTAGGTTGTAAAATTCGCTTTGTGGGCTATTCTGGGGCTAATTACAACTCTGAAGTACCCCATCTGCACGATAGTGCATCTTAATGTACTTCATAACTTACACAGTCACGATGCACATTGTAAAATACGCAAAGTTCTGTTACAGAAAAGGGGGCATTCTTCTCCTTAATGTTCTTTGTTGAAGAGAAGAAAAGGCAACCGTGGGATAGTTCTCTCACGAAAGACACCTTTTATCGCTTCAAAAGCACATAAAATGTTATCACGATAAAAGATGGAAGGGGCCCAATTTTTTCCAACCCGAGAGCACTAAGGTGAGAGGCCCAATGCCCCTTTTAAGTACATGATCTGCCTCTTCGTTGAACAAAGTATTCTCTTTTCGACGTATCCCGACAGGGGCAAAAATACATTGAACGTAAAAACAATCACCTTCAGTGACGACAGTGCCTATATTTCAAAACAGATTTCACTTCACTCAGTAAGGGGCAGGGGCCTACAAACCAAGAGAAGGCACATTTATCTTAGAGAAAAATGTAATTATTTATCTTTAAGTGAAATGGGGGGGGGGGTAGTGGGGCAGACAGTAGGAGGGCCTAATTTTGCTACCCCATGAGGGCATTGAGATGAGATGCCAAATGCCTTTTTTGCGCACAAAATGACCGTTGAACATAATTTACCCAATTAGTCTTCTTTGTACTGTATACATGCCCTGCCAGGGGCAAAAAAAGAAGAAAATGAACGAAATAAGAAGAAAATGTAACATAATATATGATAGATCACAAAAGAAAATCACCTTCAGGAACGAAAATGCGTAAGATTAAAAAAAAAGTGT
>JZLH01S0460968.1:29349-51849 GCA_001188425.1 Eucidaris tribuloides | reverse complement strand
TTTCTCTAATTGATCAGATAAAATTAGAATAAAAAATGCATTTGCTGTGGTCATGATACAGTATGTCCCAGAAAGAATTTTATATAACCCAAATCGATGAAGACTTGATACATTGTAGGGACAGTGATTTTCCGCGATAACGGAAAACGGACGGAATTTCCGGAAATCACAACTTGAAACGAAAAATGAGTTTTCAAACGGAAAATCACGGAAAACATTTTTTTTCTCCAAATTTTTACTTTTTGAAAGGAAAAAACACAAAACTAGGAACAAAAATTAGAAAAAGTTGACACAAAATCACAGAAACAGCGAGAAATATTTGTTTCAAGTTACAAATGGAAATGTCATTTTTTTCATGTATACAAAGTCTATGGTAAAACGGAATTTCCATTTTTCTGACAAGTTGAAACGGAATTCCAGATTTTTGGAAACGGAAAAGGCCTTTTCTTGAAACGGAAAATCACTGTCCCTAACATTGATATCTCAGTAAGATATGTACAGCAAGGTGAACATATTTGGAGAGTATTTTCTCTTCTTTCGTTTTAGATATTAATACAAGTTACAGAGTTTTTGTCATTGACATAATGAGTAAAGACAGTTCGGAAGTGGCACAAAGCAGAACAATAGGCTTCTGATCATTTTATGTGCTGTCTTCTGAAGATGGGAACATATCTAAAAACAAGCATCTTTTCATTTTTTTTGGGGGGGGGGAATCTTGCGTCAGTTCTTTCAATGAAAAAAAATAAAATATAGCCTTTGATAATAATGTGCTTAATTACCAAGAATATCCTAAATGCATTAAAAAAAAATGGCGAATTGTTTTTCAGAGTTTCTTGTGCAAATGAGTTTTCGATTTTTTACAGTGTATATTCATTTGTGCGTAAATGACAAGTTTTGTGACTCGAATGAAGGAAGAGAAAATGTGCTACCAATTTGTATACAGTACCATATTTGTTACTACACATAAGAATAGATATAAACTGTATTTATCAATCTAGCTTTCTTTTTTTTTATGCCTCCGTCCCGTAAGGGAGCCGGAGGCATTATGTTTTCAGGTTGTCCGTCCGTACGTCCGTGCGTCCGTACGTCCATGCGTCCACACTTTCTTGTGAACAAGATTACTGAAGTACCAATTGAGGGATTTTAATGATACTTGGACCAAGGGTAGACCACTAGGCAAGGATGAATTGATTAGATTTTGGGACAAATCCGTCAAGGGGTCAAAAGGCAAAGGTCAATGAACTTTGTCCTAAAATGCCATTTTCTGCCTATAACATCCAGTTAGGGAGTGCTCTACTGTTGATATAATTTGGTGGTTAGGTTAAAAAACAAAAGACAAATATTTTGGTAGAGTCACAGGGTCAAAGGTCAGGCAAAGTCAATGACGCTTTGTCACAAAATCTCATTTTCCGCCTATAACTTCAGTTAGGAGTGGTCACTGTTGATGTAATTTGGTGGTTAGATTCAAAACCAAAAGTCAAATATTTTCGTAGAGTCACAGAGGTCAAAGGTCAAAGGTCAATGAACCTTGTCCTAAAATTCCATTTTCTGCCTATAAGTTCAGTAAGGATTGTTCACTATTGATGTAATTTGCTGGTTAAGTTCAAAACCAAAAGACAAATATTTTGGTAGAGTCACAGGAGTCAATGGTCAGGGTCAAGGGTCAAAGGTCAATGAACTTTGTGTAAAACCTATACCTTCAGTTAGGAGTGCTAACTGTTGTAATTAGGTTGTTAGCTCGTACATAGTGGGCGTATTGGGCGGCGGCATACCCATCGACTGCGCGCAGTCGAACTTTTCTAGTTTATCTGTGAGTTCAGTGCCTTCTGTATGTAGGCAGGTGTTAGGGACTTATAAAACAACCAATTTTCTAAAGAAAATCAATCAGGGCTGGTAAAACATTGCTGGAAATAAGCTGTTGGGACTGTGATTAATCGTGTGTGGGTAGTATGATGCCCACATCTTTCAAATCATATTGAGAGCCAAACCATGGATGAATCAGATTGGTTTGAAATTGTGTTTATCGGCGATCAACAGTCCTCGATTGAAATTGGCTGGAAATTATCACAACATATTTTTGTGATTGGATTGCAGTTAGCCAAAAACCATATCAACTATGTTAATGAGTGTGGCAATGGACACATTAAAGGTTGTGTTTTTGGTTTGCAAACAAAAATCACTTTTGGCTCAGATTTGATCCATGTAAAAAAAAAAGGGTAGGCCTACATACTTGTAAAACTACAGTGTACGTTCAAACTTTTGGATTCATATGTTATAAATTTTGAGAAATATGAACATTAAATCTTTTGAAATTAGGCCATTGCTCAAGTTGTATTTTGTAATGGTATTCTAGGTTTCAATTCAGACACAGGATGTAGCTCTTTCACCCATTGATTTCAGAGTCGAAGCACAGCAAAGATTGCGAGACAATTGTCAATCTGCACTAGTGGAAGTTTTTGACTCAGACTAGTTTAACAGCTGTGTAAAAATCTTATAAGTAATTACATAGAAATTGAAAAATGCACAAAATAAAAACAATTGCCATTTAGTTTATGTTGTACAGACTAGGCACACTGAACTGAGTCATGTCAGTACCCGTATACTATTAATACTAATCTGCATGAGGCATACAATTTGTGATGTTGAACAATACATATACATGTATATGGTACACATTTGTAAATTGTAAATAAATTTCTCACATATCAGCCATTCCAAGTAAATGTCACACGAGTCACGCATGTTTCATGTCACACAAGTCGTATGGTATAGATCAAAACCGAGAAAATATTGGCGCCAAATCCAATACTTGATCAAGTAAATCAATCATCTATACCCTGACATGTGACTCGTAAGACACAGCATGCGTGACTGGCGTGACACAATCATGAAATGGCTGACATGATGAACACACCAATGCACTGTATGGGCCTGCTAGGAATTGTTGTCTCTATGAGACAAAGATTGAAATCAAAGTCTAACAGTCACTATAATTCCACCAAGCTGAATTTGTAGCTCCTATTGTTTGCTGAAGGTTCTTAAATGGCATTTTCTTCCATATACCAGTGCAGTGTATTTACACAATGTTAATTTTTAAGCATGGGAAAGAGACATGTTAGTAGTGAATATCTTGAAATAGATTCGAACCACTCTCCTCTCAGACAAGACAATTCTCTGCTGATGTCTGCTGGAAGTGAAATCCACATGGTCCCCACATGCATGTCATTCCCTGATGCCTCGTCAGTTTCCGTCACAAAGTAAGAAGATTTCCTCCCTGCAGTATCTTTGCACTAGCGAATTACGTCATTAGCTACTTCCTGAATCCATGCTCATTTTTTTTTCTCATGCATAGTCCAAAATAGATCAAGTACATTTCATGTTCAACAAAGTAGAGTTGAAAATGACCTACAAATCCATCTTGCGAGCATATCTACATATCTAGGCAGTGAATGAAAGTGAGTGTCTTTGATTTGTATTTTGCAACTAGATTTTCCCATTTTGTTTCATTTGATCCATGATCTAAAAGAAAAGTACATTATTCCAAATTTTCATAATTTGCAGTTTTGAAGATAAACAATGGACCATTACATGTACATGTATTGTACATGTAGGTGTGGTCACAAAAGGCCCTTTCATTAAAGTGCGTTAAAGTCTGGATTGAGGATCGATAATTGATGATGATGATGATGATGATGATGATGGTGATGATGATGATGATGGAGATGATGATGATGATGATGATGATGATGATGGAGATAATGGTGATGAAAATGATGGTAATGTTTTTAATTCTAATGAAGATAATATGATGATAATGTTGGTGGTAAGTTATAATGGTCTCTAATTTTGATGTACATATCGTCGGCGGTCATCCGAACCGTCTTATCGCGATACGACAGTGCGAAACTATTTCAGAGAAAATCGACTTCAAAGTTTACTATAATTGCCACTTTTTGTCCCAAGCCTTACCAGATTTTTATTGCTAGAAATATACATGATAGGAAAGACCAAGACAAGTGCTTAACATTGATATCTTTATTTTTACACAGAACCAAGAATCAGAGAAAATATCGCAAAAGAGCTACATGCTTGTAATTTCGGTTTGAGCGGTTTAGATTTTCCCTGTACTAAAATGCCCTGGGGAATTCAACAACGCTGACCGCATTTTCAACACGCGCAATCAAGCAAACCGTTGTATCTCTCTTTCACGTGCAAAGTCAATGCAGCGCAGATACGCGCGTTTGCTGACCGCGTATTTGCATTAGGCGTGGGAGAAAACTATTTTTTCTCATGGATCGACTTGAAACTCTCAGGGAAATTTCCTTGGGTATAGACTATTATTATCCTAAAGTATAAGTAAGATCGGAGGATGTTTCACCCAGGCAGTAAATTTTCAAGAAATTTGCCCTATAGCTCTGTATTAAGAGTATATAGGCCTATAGGCATGATAGGGCTTTATGTGTATTTGCCTTATAAGATATTACCCTCATTTAAGTGTGTGTACCACTTTTAATAACAGCATTTATACTACATATTAATAGAGTGTTACTCTGAATTGTTTTCTCAGATGTAATGTTTAGAATGCAAGGGCTTGTCAGGGTAAAATCTTTGGGGTGGGGTAAGAAATGTAAAATTAACCCCTAAATTTCATAAATATACATGCAAACCCCCTGATTTTCTGATTTTAGGAAAATATTGGGATCGAGGGGCATCCCTTTTGCACCCCACACCCCCTCTCACCTGCTGTATGACCCCACCTGTTCTAACATGACCTGGAGGCATACGCGAATGCAGGGGGGGGTGTTTGGTTGTCAAACAACCCCTTCCCCTTGCTAACCCCCTTTTTACGTTAAATAAACCTAAAACACTCACATTTTAACCGTAGAACACGATTTTGATTTAGAAAAAAACAATTCTCCCCATCCCTTGCTGAGCAGCTGGGTGACCGGAAAAATTGGGGACCTTGAATTTGGAATTGCAAACTTACACACCCTACCCCCCCCCCCCCCACCCCCCACCCTTGAACGACTTTTCGCGCTGGGTGCTGGCCGGAAACAAATTGGATCTGGGTTTGAATGAAAATGTTTTCGTCACTACTCCCCTGCTCCTGCTGTATGGCCCCACCCCTGATCTAACATGCCCTGGAGGCATACGCGAACGAGGGGGGTGGGGGTGTTTGCTTCAAACACCCCCTTTGGTAAACCCCTTTTTACGATAGACAAACATTTTTATACAGAAAACACTCCCATTTTTCCTGTACAATGTATATCATGATTCATAACTCAAATGTTTCCCGCAACCCCCCCCCCCCCCCCCCCCCCCGCTGAGCGACTGGTTGCACGGGAAAATTGTGACCTAGAATTTGGAATTAACAATTTTACACCCTACCCGACCCCTCCCCCCCCCCCACAACTTTTCGGCGGTCGGCTGACCAGAAAAAATGGATCTTGGATTTGGTGAGCCAAATGGCAGGGGAGGGGAATGTGCATGGCAGAAATCGCTCTTTCCACATCGGGGAATACCATCAGTTTTGCCTGCCAAAAATTGTTTAAACTAGCCCAAACAGAATATGATATTGTGTCCCCTGTCTGTCTGAGAACAATTTACAGGTAACACTCTATTAATATGTAGTATAATGCTGTCATTGAAAGTGGTACACACACTTAGAATGACGCGTAACATCTTATAAGCAAATACACATATTTAAAGCCCTATAGGCCTATATACTCTTAATACAGAGCTATAGGGCAATTGTGAAAATTTACTGCCTGGTGAAACATCCTCCGATTTCACTGATACTTTAGGATAATAATAGTACTATCCCAAGGAAATTTCCCTGAGAGTTTCAAGTCATCAGAGAAAAAAAGTATTTTTCGTCCCACCCTAATTTGCATATTAAGTGCGTGCAGTTGTTGTTTACTGTGCTACATACACGTTTCCAATGGGATTTGCGCATTTTATCAAAAATTTATATGACATCACCTTAAATCCCCTCATATCTCAGAAAATGAAATAAATTGCTGCCTAGAATTTAACCATATATAGAGTTAGGACTGTACTTCATTTTCTGCAAAAATCTCAAAATCGATATTTTGACCAAAATCGACTGATACGAGGTCGGATGAACGCCAACGATATGTAGACCAAATGATATACCAGAACACGTACCACAGGAGTATTTTCAGTGCTGATGCTGAGTTGTTGCAACAATTCTTTCACTCCAGATGGTATGATTGGAGAGAATTTCTCAAGTCTACTGGTGACTATGATGGTGTCGAAAGTGTCAAAGATGATAGTGATGATTATAATGAAAAAATTATATTATGGTGATGGTGAATGATAATGATGATAATGATGATAATGATGATGACATGAACTAATTAACACCCTCTCTCTCATGGGGTACGCAGAACATCATAGTGAAAAAACAATGAAAGAATAACCAGAATCATAGAATGGTATGATATTAAAGATAATTAATATATAAATCTGATAATGCCAATGAAAACTGTAAACTGCAGGTGTATAAAAAAAAATTAAAATGAACTTTCAGTCTTATTCAGTCAGATTATTTTATAGAGTAACAATTGGTTTGTAGTTTATTGCAAATTCATGTTTATTTAACACTTAGCAACAATATACCATATTAGAAGTATGATATATACAGAAATCATCTTTATATTGCATTTTGTGGGGGAAAAAAAAAACAGGTCCTCTGTGAACTTTTTTGTCCAACTGACAAAAGGCAGGGTCAAGAATGACGCTGGCTACAGAAATATCTTACAATAATTTTAGCTACTTTTATGCTGAATACTGTGCAGAATGAATATGCCAGCACTGGTATGTTCCTCAAAACCACTCTAATTTGGACCACAGAACCAAAGCTGTGAAATGTCAACGGGATGTTTATCCAAGGAAAAAATCATGGAAACCGTTCCAAAGTTAATTGCTTTGATTGCGCGGAAGCGTGGAATGTTCGTATTGAGCCTTTTTTTTCTCCCATTGTCTTTACTGTTGATGCAGCGTGCACGGCTTGACATGCGATCATTGTATTGCCGGCCCATCTGGTCGGTCAATGACAAATAGTAGGACGTGACATGGGTCATCAAAACATGCGGGTGTCTTGTCCTCAATCCATACAGCCTATACAGCCTGTCTCAAAAAAATTGTGTGAGTGAACTGAAAAACACCCTCTTTGGCAGTAAGAAAATAATGTTTTGACATGATGCTTACATCAACATCAAGGGTGCACTCTTAGCAGTGTAGGAAATAACCCAGGGCGACGGGGATTTAGCCCTTGGCAAAGCCCAAATTGCTCCCTAAAATCCCCCAAAACCAATTCTTTGGGGCGACCATTTCCTTCAGAGTCGCCATCATATTTGCTACAAAAAATTTCACATCTTTTTTTTATTATGGCATTAAAACAAAAATGAATTAAATGGTTGCTTTTATGGATGAAGCACCAGCTAAAACATAGGCAATCTTCATTGCATTATTCAAATTCTGATGTGCAACGAAAAAGTAGCCCCAGTGGTAGAAAAATAGCCCCCAAAAATTCAAAAATAGCCCTAAGGCTCTAATAAAAATCGCCCTTAAAAAATAAAAATTAATTCCTACCCTGACTCTTAGTCTTCAAATGCAGTTTGTTCTATTCAATTTGCTTGTTTTAATCTCCAGATATGAAAGGGTACAATCACAATTCTGCGTCTTTTACTAGGTAAGAGGGCTATACATGCATCAAGTTCATGTTAATATTAAAGATCAATAGAATTACATACTTGACAATGGTTACATTTAATTTCAAATCCTACAAATGAATATTCTTTATCGACTGCACTGTACGGACATTGTATGTGGATATTTTCCCATTCAATTTTCTAAAAAGTGGCACGGAGGGGTTTTCATACATTTGATTTTATGAAGGAACTCTTGATAAACTTCATGCTGTCATTGATTTACATAATGTACATGTTCAGTCCTCTTCCTCAGTTTAAGTGGCACAATTGTGATTTTGCCTTTTCATTGTTAACTAAACATCTTGAGATTGAACAAGCAAATTGAATTGAACAAACAGCATTTTAAAGCTAAGACTGCGCCATTGAAGTTGATGTAAGTGTCATGTCGCAACAGTATTTTCTATACTCCAATATGGGGGCTTTTCACTTGCACAATTTTTTTGTAGTTAGGCTGTAGAACAGGAGCAATAAAATTAGAAAGTGGTGATCGAAAAAGGAAGGAAATACCAGAGTTCAGTTTATAATTTTGGGCAGAATTTAGATAATTACATGAGAGAGTAAATTGTTGGAAAGTTCTCACCATGGATATGATTACAATAGTTGTAGTTATTGTTCAAAGAAAGAATGCACTAGGTTTGTTTGGTTTGTGGTAGATTGAACAATGGTAGTGTTTTTTTACCCCCCCCCCCAAAAAAAAAATCAAAAGTTATGGAATTGTGTACATGGTTTGAAATATTTGGTGTAATGGTAATGACACAGATAATGACATGCATCGCTAGATAAATATGAAATGAATGCAGCACATACACCACTTGTTGGGGGCAGCAAAATTGTAGTCTGTCCAGTAGGGCCAGTGACGAACAACTCACCTGTTTAAAATGTCAATCCTACAACTACATGTATAGTTAACTATTCCATTATTATGTAATACATGTATGTATGCTTTCACCTGGAAATCAAGGAAATGGTAAAGAAACTCTGATGGAATATTTTTTATCTTCAAGTTATTCAAGTATGTAATTATTAAATAATGTTGGTAATTTTGCCCTTCACCGACGTTGATTACACCGTGCGCGGTGCGTTTTGAGTCGCTGAAAAAAACGTCGGTGAAGGGCAAAATTACCAACATTATTTATTAATTCTCCCGGCGCAAACAAATCATTAATTAATTGAATTGAGCAGTACCCGCTGCTTATAGGGATTAGAATCACCACTGGCCATCGGGCATCTCGGTGGTCTAGTGGATATGACGCCTGACTAGTAACCAGGAGGTCGTGGGTTCGATTCCCGCCCGAGTACGCCTGTGATTTTTTTCACAGCGACTCAAAACGCACCGAGCATGACGGTGTAATTAACGTCGGTGAAGGGCAAAATTACAACATTATTTATTAATTCTCCGCGCAAACAAAATCTATTAAATTCTTAATTATTGTTAAATCCATGACTATTGTGTATCATGTTATATGAAAGTTACAATATACTACATGTATTTTGTGTATGGCATGATGAAAGTCACAGTGTACTAATTTAGGCATAGTGATTTTCCGCTTAAAAAAAACCCCAGCCTTTTCTGCTTCATCAAATCTGGAATTCCTTTTCAACTTTCCTGAAAGATGGAATTCCGTTTTGCCATCTATAGACTTTGTATATATGCAACAATTCTGTTTCATTGGAACTTAACTTCATACAAATAATATGTACATTGTTTCCCCACCATTTCTGTGCCTTTTGTTTCATTGTATTTCTAATACTACTGTTATGTATTTTCATTCTCTCTATGTAAACTTCACAGAGAAGGCGGCAGAAGCCTCTCGCAACTTCGCCCAACTATGCGACGAGCTGCGACAGGTGGACACCCAGCCGGACCCGCGGTTGTCGCGGCGCGCCTCGATACGTCGGAAGAGCTCCTTCTTCATCCCGGAACCCCTGGACAGCGAGACGCGGGTCATCAAGTCGCACAAACGCAAGATAGCCGACCTCAAGCTGGCCTTCACTGAGTTCTATTTAAGTCTGATTCTACTCCAGAATTACCAGGTTTGTGATTTTGTTTTAATTTTCCCTATTGGCAATATAGGGCATTCGGCAATAGAGGGCATTAATTATTATTAGTGAGCACATGCGCAGATTGAACGATGGTTCGACTAGTGTGACCAACTTATTCTAGCTTCCGTAGACAATACACTGGGACGTCTGCAAAATTCATGATTTTACTGAATAAGGTCGGAGTGTCACAAATATAATTTCATGTGACCTATACAGCGACCATCAAAATTTATTGGGTATACACCACAGAAATTAAAGTGCCGGTAGTCATTTATAAATTATACAAGACTTTTCAATTCTCAACCCATGTTAATGTGCAGAATAAATTTGCTGTTCATCTCTGTATTATCAAATTACTGATAAATAAGATCAAATGCTTGATCTGATATTTTTTTTAATGACTCAGAAAAAGAGTGACTCAACAGGATTTGAACCTGAAACCTACTGATATCCGGTCAGCGGCACAACCACCAGGCTATGCTGGGTAACGGCAATGCCACGGTTTACTTGGTTACAAATACCTGAGAACCATGTTAATGTATATAAAACCAGAAGTTTGTGGGGGCCAAGTTCTCTTGGACAAGTGTGCCCTCTACTGCTGAATGACGAATTGTCGATAGCGAGAATTAGCTCATCCGGCCCGAATGGGTCAGATGAGCTTATGCCGTGGTGTGGCGTCCATTCGCAATTTAAAATTGTATGCTTCTTTGTCATTTTTTGTCATATTTCAATTCTGTTTGCTTTATATCATGGTCTAGGTGGGGGATTTGACACTTGTTCACAACATTTTAGAAACTCATTAAATATACTAATTTATGCAAATGTTTATTAAAAAGTCACAAAAAACACCTTCATTTGCCTTTTAAAAAACCCACTAAAAACATTACAAATTGATGTCACAAAAAGCAACTACTGGTACATTATATGTGTATCGATCTTTACTTGTAACATACCAGTAATACAATGTATGAATTACATGTCTGTTGGTTGAACATACAAACCGAAATTGCAGCATATTCTGTCCTTTCTTTACATCCATTATCTACATCATTTTATTCTCTCAGTTGATCTTCATGTAGTTGTTTGCAATGTCTAGGAGCCATTTTGTAAATTTAAAATGTAGAGACTTTGACTGTCATAACCTTATGCCTCTCCAACAGGAACTCAATTTCACTGGCTTCCGTAAAATCCTGAAGAAACACGACAAGATGTTGAAGAACAAGAGCGGGGAGAACTTCCATGTCAACAGAGTGCAGAATGCACCATTCCACACAGCCAAACAGATAAACAGCATCATTACAGAAACAGAGGTCAGTTGCAGGTGCAGGGAGGAAGAGGAGGAGGGGAGAAGAAGGGAAGGAGGAGGAGAAGGAAGAGGAGAAAGGAGGTGGGGGAGGGAGGAAGGGATTAAAGGTTGGATGGGTTGAGGAGGAGGAGGAAGATGTGGGATAAATGAAGAGAAAGAAAACAGAATTTAGTATGGGAAAGAAGCAGAGGAACAAGAGGGGAAAGAGGAGGAGGAAGAGGAAGAGAATGAGGAGGAATGGGGAGGGAAGAGAACAGGGAAAGAAAGGATAAAAAGTTGGAGGAGTTGAGGAGGAGGAGGGGGAAGATTGGGAATAAATGAAGAGAAAGAGAACAGAAAAAGATGGGGAGGAAGAGGAGGAAGAAGGGGAAGAGGACAAGGAAGAGAACAAGGATGGGGAAGAAAGGGACAGATGAGGAGGAGAAGGGTGAACAAGAGAGAGAGAGGAGGAGGAGGAGGAGAAGAGGAGGAAAGATGTGGAATAGGGAGGAAAGGGATGGGTGACAGAAAAAAGGAGGAGGAACACAAGGAGGAAGAGGGAAATTGAAGGGAGGATGAGAAGAGAGGGGAAATGAGGGGCAAAGGAAGAGAGGATGAAGAAAAATGATGGGGAGGAGAAAGAGAAAAGATGGAGGAGGAAGAAGAGGAAGAGGAGAAGGAGGGAGGTAGGGGGATGAGGAGGATGAAGAGGACAAAGATGAGGAGGAGAAAGAGAAGGAGAGAATAGGGGAAGAGGAGGAGGAAGAGGAGAAAAAGAGGAGGAGGAGGAGAGTAAGGATAAAGTGGAGGAGGTCATTTGGAGGAGTATGGTATTATTCTCGTGGCTCTGCATGGTTGACCACAATAAGGACATTTTCATTCAACAAAATAAGATGAATTCACCCGAGAAGGTAGACGGAAAGGATGGGGGAGTAGAAGAAGAAAGGTTGGAGGAGGAAGAAGAGGAAGAAGATGAGCAGGAAGAGGAGTAGGAGAGAAGTAGGGAGAAAAGGGGGATGATGAACAGGAGGAGAGGAGGATGAAGAGGAGAAAGATGAGAAGGAAATAGAGGAGAGAAGTAGGGGGAAGAGAAGGATGAAGAGGAGAAGGAGAGGAGGAGAATGAGGGGGAGGAGGAGGAGGTAGAGGAGAAGAAGAGGAGGAGGATAAAGAGGAAGAGGGGGAGGACATGTGGAGGATTAGTAATGTAATTATCCTCATGGCTCAGCATGGTTGACCGGAATAAGGACATTTTCCAGTCAACAAAATAATATAAATCCACACACATTAACTCGCTCGCAATGGAATCCCAACACATTGCTTTTATGCTATCCCCCCAGGTATCCATCCTCCCGCTTTTACACACATCCATTAAGACTGGTTCACCAAAGTAGGGTAATGCTCCACAGATGACATAGCCCACAGCCTACCCTTTTATATTTCTGTGTGACTGCACTAAGTGCCTTATAATGGCTGTAATGAGATTGACCTTCAACACAGATGTAGATTTATCAGTGATGAGTCGCCCATTGCCAAGTTATAGTAGGATGTGCATTAATATAAAGGTATGGCATCTTCATTGTGTGTGTGTTTTATGACATTCCCAGACAAGGGGCAAGACGTATGGGTGATTGCCAACATATTTGGCATTCTTAAATGTACAGCAGTGTGTTTATTCCTGTAGAGAACAAATTTCCCCTTTTTGTGAAGAGATGTCTTCATTTGAGTTGAGGTTTGAAATATATTTAGTATCATTGTTGTTTTTATCATCAGATTTATTTATCTATTGATTGATTGATTGATAGTAGAAGAAGTAGTAGTAGTAGTGGGAGTAGAAATAGATAGTAGTAGTAGCAGTAACACTACTATCACTAGTATTACTAATATAACTATCACTAGTGTTACTGATACTATTGTTACTACTGTACTACTGGAACTAGGAGAACAGTCACCATTTCCTAAAACAGATTTTTATCAATTTTGAAAGTACACTGTATTAGGTTAATATTATTATTTGAATTACATACTCTTTTCTTCAGTAATCTAGTTTTTTTTTTAGTCCATTTTATGTGCTGAGCAGTGATAAGATATGTTCTTGTATTCCACAGTCACATTTTGCTTTCAAGAGAAGAGAGAAATTCTGCCTTGTAAATGAATACAAGATTAATTTTACATTGGTAATTTTTAATAATCTTCATTCTATTAATTAGCTAATTTTTGCATTGGAGCCATACCTGCACTTTAACCCTTTAGCCACTGAAGACTCTAGAAAATGGCTTATGGTTCCCTGGAACGTACATCAAATTTGCCCTTAATAGTGCACAAAAGACGGGCATACAATGGATACTACAGTGCATTTTACGGATGGGTGGTTTCAGGCGGTTTAGGGAGTAATATGACAGGCGGTTTCGACAATGGATATCTAAAAGCGTATTTTACAGACGGGCGGTTTAGGGAGTAATAAGAGGGGCGGTTCAGGTGCTAAAGGGTTAATTCAAAGCATCTGGTCGATTTAACCTTCAGTTGCGTATTAAGTAATTGACAATCGATAATGGTCAAAGTCAATACTGCTTACCTTGCTAAGAGTGGAATATTACTGGCTCTCATTGATGTTTGTATATTGCAAAAGTTGTGAGCTTAAAGACACTTTATAACATTGTGGAAGACCTGTTTAAAAATGTGTCAAAGTTTGCTATCTGACACATCTGACAGTGGTTGAATAGACAAATAAACACCCTACAACACAAAAGTTTAAAGAGTTATGGTGTCACTCGTAAAATATGTACAGATACAAATTGGCACATGAATTATTCTTGGCTGATGAAAATTCTGCAACACAACAGTCTATGGGGGAAATCTGGAAAGGTTTCTCAATGATTTTGACTTTTTAAAGCACTTTCATTTTGAACTGCAATTTTTTTAGGGCTTCATTTTTAGACCTTATCAAAGACACTAGTAGCATGGGGAATCATGTAGCTCAGATTTTGTAAATGGAAATATTGTTATACAATGCCTTTAAGTAATTGACAATCAATAATTGTCAAGGTCAACACTGCTTGTTTTGCTGAGAGAGGAATATTACTGGCTTCAATTGATTTTTGTATATTGTAAAAGCTGTGAGATCAAATTTTTGTTATACCTTGTCTGACAAGCTAAGTATGGTGTTTTCACATGTATGCAATTGTGCATGATGTTATCCTTTTCATCAAGTTTGCATGAATGATGTCATTTCAATGGAAAATTATTTCAATCAATTTTTCTCTTGTATGTGTAAATGCATTTAATTGGTGCTGTTCATTCAAAGGTTTGATGCAGGTGTATATATAATGGTGGCTTGCCTGATAAGCTCTTTAGTTATCCCTCGGGATAATGTATACACAGTAGATTATAAGGGGAATAAAACAGATTGACTGTTAGAGGAGGACAAGACAGGCATTCACAAGGGGACATGACTAACTAAAAAAAAACACATATATTTCTTTTTAATTGAGGTAAATTAATTTCACTCATATGATAAAAAATTGTTACAAACATCATAATTAACACCAATCAAAATCAACAAATGCATGGGACTGAAGAACCAGCAAGGAAAAACATAAATGCCTCATTGGGCACTGATCCCTGTGATATTATCCTTTGTTATATGTGAGATTATAGTAAATTGAACGGGATTGATACATGGGCGCAAATGTTCTCAGGAATTCTATTCATGTTCGAGGGGGGGGGGGGTGGGGTGGGCGGGGACGACGACCTGGATGCAACAATAGAGTGTGCCCTCCCCCCCCCACTTGAATAGAATTCCTGATAACATTTGCGCCAATGAATTGATATGATTGGGAGAAGTTCAGAATTTCTCAAGCACCAAATAAGTTGAAACATATACCAATGTATACACCAGCTGGAATGTATGGAGAAACAAGTGGAGAAGCAAGCGTTCATTTACCAGTATTGAATTAATCTGGTGACCTGATAGAAATTGATCCCATGCAAAGCTACATGGACACAACAAATTTGCCTGTCATGCTAAATACTAATGGTGATTGTTTTAAAAGTAATCAATATTTGACCGTGAAATTTAGACAGCAGAAGCCTTGAATAGTGTACTTGATTCTAGAATAGTTTTATCCCAAAGTAATCGCTGCGTCCAATCCTGCAATTTGCCTTCAATACTTAGCAGGGTTGGGTGTCTTCTCGAGACATGTCTCGGTCTCGAGACATGTCTCGAGACAGTGTTTGTGTGTCTCGTGTCTCGTCTCGGTCTCGAACACTAATTGTCTCGTCTCGGTCTCGGTCTCGACGGAAATGTCTCGGTCTCGAAGGCCGAGACATCAACGAGACACGGAAAAACAGCTCAATTTTGATGAGTTATTTTCAGATTCTCGCTGCTTTCCGCCCGATCTATAGCATAAACTGCACTAAACACAGGATTTGAGTACAAAGAGTAGAGATTAAGAGTTGGATTCCTTGAAATACAGTCTGTACATTTGTCAATTTTAGTGAACAAAAGTACTAAACTTTACGCAGAAAACTGTCATTACAAGGTGTACACCATGCGCATGTATGGACTGTCAATCTCAGAATACTCTAAACAAGTATTCGAGTCTGATAAGATACCCTTTTAAAGTAAACCTTCTGTTAAAAGTATACCCTTTTTGCATGATTTTGATACCCTTTTAAAGTAAACCTTCTGTTAAAAGTATACCCTTTTTGCATGATTTTGATACCCTTTTCACTGTACGCACACGCATCGTCCGGCCGTGAAAAAAACAACCCTTTTTACATGTTTTTTTCACACGCGCATGGTGTACACCTTGTAAAGATAGTGGCCCCCAGGTTGTTTATTCACGAGCCCCATGTCAAAGAAGAAGAAGAACAAGAAAATACAAAAATTTAGGGTCATCTCCGCCACAAAATTAATTTTGGAAAATGTGCAAAACATCTTGAGTGTGTGTGTGTGTAGGCTATAGGCCTATATGTGTGTGTGTGGGGGGGGGGGCTGAGGAAGTTGAGGTACCAGTCCCCATTACCCCCTTTTTTACAATGTGGATGCAGTCCCTCTTACCCTCTCCATTTACAATGCAGATACTGGATAACACCCTCTTCCCCGCCCCAGGCCTTTCTTGGCACGGTCGCAACAAAACGAATGCGTACTGCAATCACAACTCCCGTGGTCATGAACCTTTTCAGAAAAAGTAAAGTTTTCAGTTTTACAAAATGTCAAATTCTGTATCTCTCCATTTTACAAAATATCAAATTCTGTTTTCTCCGCGTTGTAATTTAGCATTTTTCCAACTTGAAAATTGTGTTGGTAAAAATCACAAATAACATGAAGCTTACTGTAGGCCCATTGGGGTTTTGATTCGGGTTTGGGGACATATTTGCAAGTAACGCGTTATTTATTTATTTATTTTTTTGGCTTCATTAAGCATCTTTTTGGTAAATTAGTTCAGTTTTATTAAATAAATATTTTTAAATTTTACTTTGGGTGGAATTTTGAGGCATGATTTTATTTTTTATTTATTTTTTTCAAATGCTGTTTTCTGCATTATACCTCGGATTCCGTGGTTTCCGTGGAAAATCCACAACGCAGAAAAATTCGGTCTTTACTTTTCTGCCTTCACCCCGACGTAGGCTACTTACTTGATACAATGGCACATTCACATGAGGCAATGGTCCCCGCAAGGTGCACCCCCCCCCCTGCCCCCAGGACACTATCATCTTCCATGATTATGAAATGATGATGATGATGAAGATGACGATGATGATGATGATGATGATGATACAATGAATATGATGATGAATGTAATGATCATGATGATGATGACACGATGAATGATATCAGGAATGAACTTACAACTGTTGTAGTATTCTATGATTGTAATCAGATATACGTAGGAAAATGAAAGAAAGTGTGTGCAATGTATAGAAATAACTAGTGTCTTGTTTACTGTCTCGGGCATTAGTGTCTCGGTCTCGTCTCGGTCTCGAAGGTAATTGTCTCGGTCTCGGTCTCGTCTCGGCTGATTCTGAAAACAAGTGTCTCTGTCTCGTCTCGGTCTTGAACGCTAATTGTCTCGGTCTCGTCTCGTCTCGGCTGAAACTGTCTCGGACCCAACACTGATACTTAGCTATTAAAAAGCCTGTAACAGTATAGAATATAAAATTTCAGTATTATTTTTATACCTTCTTTTGGATGTGTTTATATATGTACACATTTTGACATAAGAGGGCAGGGCATTCCAGACCAAAGGTCCTTTATAAAACTGCAAGTATTCTCGACCAGAACATGAGAGCATAAAAAGCCTGTAACAGTATAGAATATAAAATTTCAGTATATGCAGTGGCGTATCTAGCGGGGGGCAAGGAGGGCACGTGCCCCGGGCGCCACTTTCAAGGGGGCGCAAAAAGGCAAAAGTTTGAAGAAAAACAAGGGAAAATGAAGCAAAATGGAAGAAACTGGTAGAAAAGGGGGAGGAAAAAAGACATTGAAATATTAATTTCACGAATAACTCTTGAAGCTACCGGCCAAAAAAAGTTGGAAAGGGTGCAATTTCGACACTGGCCAAGGCGGAAGCTGCTGGAAAGGGCGCGATTTCAGTACTTGGCCCCCCTGTTTCAATTGTTGAAAGGGGCGCAATTTTAGCACTTGCCCCGGGCGCTGCATTTCCTAGATACGCCACTGTTTGGATGTGTTTATATATGTACACATTTTGACATAAGAGGGCAGGGCATTCCAGACCAAAGGTCCTTTATAAAACTGCATGTGTTCTCGTCCAGAACATGAGAGCATACATACAAACCATTCATTGTAGATTATTAGTTTTGAAAATGCCTATGGGTAGATGGCTACATAAAAGATCAGGTGTGGCTTAGTGCATGGGCGAGAAATTTTCATCCGAGATTAATTCATTGCACTTGGCAACAAAAGTACATAGTCTCATTTGGTATGCATTTTCCATCTCAGTTGATTAACTCGCTTGAGTCGCTTTTAATCATCCCGATCTGCATTGATGGTGATAAAGCCAAAAGTGTGTATTATCACACCATAGAGTGTGGCTTCGATATAAGGAATTGCGTTGTTAGGCACTTTACTACTTTGTGTTTTACTGATGAAGGAAAATGGGGTCATGTGAATTTTGTATATATCTGGTGGTAAAATTAGGAGTAGTGCTAAAGTAAGATAATAATGTAAATCATAATTAAAGTAGTATTATGTACCATTGCCTTCCCACAAAGAGAAACGATGACTGTCACAAGTGATTTTAAATTAGTGCTAATATCAGGAAAGGCGTAGGTAACATCTGTTTCCTACAGACAGGTGTGTAAAATGTGTAAATGAAAGAAAGTCAAAATTAGAGATGCACAACATTCTACAGAAAAGAATAAATCTACTGAAGTGCTTCCAGTTTTGAAAAATTAATTTTTGAAAAAGTAAAAATGGTGGGGAGGGGCTCCAGACATTTTTGTCATGGGTAACTTATCATGTCTAGTGATATCATTAAAAAATCATACATGTACATGTATGTCAATCTAAACAATTTTCAGTAGGTCTGACGTTGTTTTCAGATATCTGACTTGACAATACCGTACTTTATGAAAGATATGTTTGTCAATAGTCTTATGAATGTTATTAGTCATCCAGTCGCATAACTTAGAGTATAATTATAAATAATAAGGCTGGACTTACTTGAGATGAATTGGACAACGTTTCGTCTACTCCTGTAGACTTTATCAAGTGAAGTATTTTGAAATGCTGCATTGCCTAGTAGTGTCGCGACGCATCTCGGCGTTGTAAACGCGCATTCCTGGTTGCGCACTTGTTGCGATGATGTACGCATTTTAGCGCTCTGTCCCAGACGTGTGACAGGTTGAATCGAAGACCACCCTTTTTGTTGAGTGAAGGGGACTTGACTCTTTCCCATACTGCCTCCTTAACACCTCTTCGGAACCAGTTCTTTTCCCTGTCCAGGATCATCACATTATCCGTGGAAAATGTGTGATTAGATGCCTGTAGGTGTGTGAAAACAGCCGAATCGGGTATATTTTCCACCGGAGTGGACCTTCGATGCTGATTCACCTGTTATACACTGTACTTTAAGATATGTTTGTCAGTTCAACCAAAACTACATTCTGGCTTTAATCTATTCCTCTTTAAGAAAATGAACCTTTGCTGAAACTAAGGTGATTCAAGAAATAGTTTTGTATTATGATATAGCGATGACTTATTTTTGTCTCGCCTGATATGCATAGCAGAAGTGAGACATAGGCGCTGCTTTACCGACAGCAGTGGCAGCAGCGTCAACAATAAATATGGCATGTTTGGCATAATTTTGAAAGTATAAGTCCTTATTCCTTGGAACTTGGATAAAAGGGTTATGAATCATCATTCATCATTTGAGTAAAATTTCAGGTCACATCAAGGTCAAAGGTCATTTCACGTCCACAGACTTAGACTATGTTGTGGAGTCAACTTTTCCTTTATTTCTTGGCAGAATTTGATTCTGATTACTGGTAAAGGTAGGTGAGGGCTTCCAATTTTTTTTACAGAATTTCGAAATTTATTAATTATGCTAATTTATACAAATTTCTTCAAAATAAAAAATGCTACTTTTTTTCTTGATGGATTTTGATTTTGTTTGTTTTATCGGATAAGGCTCGGTGGGGGCTTCCAAACTTGTTCACAGAAATCTTAAATTCATTAATTTTACAAATTTAATGAAGTTATTCAAAATTAACAAAAAATGCTAACTTCAAATTTCATGCCATTCCACAGATCTACACCTTCAGTGGGGACATTATTATGCACCATGTAGTTTACTGATTCACTTGTTTTCATATCTGTGCCTATTTTCTTGTGACTTTCTCCCACAGACCTTGTTCATCAATGAACTAGAAGCAGGGAACAGGCAGAAGGCAATGAGCAAGTTGAGAGTGCCGCCTCTGGGTGCCAAGGTAACTCCTCGAATGACCTATGACCCCTTGGAAGCCAATCAAATGTCACAGAATCATTCCTAGTACCATGAAGATGATTATCTGTTTAGTTTGCTTAAAAATTATAAAGGTGAAGTAGTGGTGGGTCGGTACGGTCGGTCGTACCGAATCCAGACCGTCGCTTCCGAGTTCTGGTTCAAATTTGTCTAAACCGGTGATCCGATGAAAGCAGTATGATACATAAGAGGTAAACAGATACTTAATAAATGTTTGGAACGCATTAAGTGTTTTAACATCACATTAAAAAAAAAAAATCATACTTGCTCTACGATGAAAAGCACGTCTACTTAGCTATTGTAACAAATTTATAGAATTGATTATACAAACTTATGTACCAGTCATTATGGGTACTTTTTATGCTAGAATGAATAAGTAATTTGGTACTGTGCATGATGCTGATGATGTTACTGATGGTGGTTCTACTACTACTAGTACAGTGGTCTCCACTTAATGGGGTGGGCTTTTGCAAGCCATTTTTTTTACCCATTACCCTATTACCCTAGTACCCTATTACATGTGTATGGAGAAAATTTCAATAAGAAACATGAGAAGTGTTTTGTTAAATTTTACCCATTTAACAGGATACCCCTTTAAATGTTACCCCATTATCCAGAGACCTCTATAGTAGTAGTGGTAATAATAGTAGTAGTAGTAGTAGTAGTAGTAGTAGTAGTAGTAGTAGTAGTAGTAGTAGTAGTAGTAGTAGTAGTAGTGGTAGTAGTAGCAGAAGTAGTGTAAGTAACAGTGCTAGTCGGAGAAGAAGAAGAGGAGGAGCAGGAAGAGGAGATTGATTTGGTTATTTCTACCCTTATTGAAATTTAGTGTGTACTTGCCCTTTTAGATGCTTCTGTATTAAATTGATGTCTGTGTTTAATAATCCATATTTTATTCGAAATAGACTTCACAAATCGAAATCTTCCGAAAATTCATTTTGCCCAATTCATCGTGGGCCCGGCAGCCACTGAGCAGCGCCAGATCGACGTTGCTCTATCCCTTAAATTGTTGAACGCCAAACAGGGTAGCAGCAACTCCCATCTTGTAACGTCTTTTGGTCTGACGCGGCCGGGGTTTGAACGGACTTGAACTCCCAACCTCCCGGTTGTGAGGCGGATGCTCTACCAACTGAGCCAACACAATCGGTTAGACAGCAGTCATCCCCGTCTCATTCCAATTGATAGGATATGTACGTAAGACAGAAATTATGATAACTTTTTTATCTTCTGATTTTTAGAATATCAACTGGACCACGTTTCGAGTGGGCCTTTACCTCGGTATCTTCACAGTTCTGTGCTTTGTTGCTGCTGTAACAGGTAAGTGTATCTTCTTGGATGGATGTGGGAATTCTTAACTGGAGTGAGCCAAACTTTTGCTAATCTTGCCATATGATCCTTAGAAAAAAGTTAACCATCAAAAACCTAATCTTTACTTCAAAAGGAATGGGGTCACCAATGTTTACCGTAAAATTATTTTCTGTATATTCACCACCACCACCATAATTTTATCCCTTGATCTGCCACTGATCCAGGCAGTGAATTCCAAACTTTCTGACTTTTCATGGAGATAAAAAATGTGTGTTTTTTTTTTTCAGGTTTAACTTTCACAGTCTTAAGACATTGTTTTCCATATTGTTATGTGCACCAACATTTATTGGAAAAACACATAAAATATGTGTGCATTTTATATGTTATGACAATAACCCAACAGAGTTATTTCAGCTGTACTATACAGATATACAGACTATGTGTGTGACGTAGTTTTGCAAATTATCAAAGCATATATATATGTTCAGCCAATTTATGTACTGTAAACCATTACACTTTGCAGATTTTTAGTGAGATACTCTATCCAGGAACTAGGCAATTACATGATAGCCACACTTGATTTCATGCCCAGTAGACTGTTGCTGAATGCTGCCATGATCCCCCTGCCTACCCCCCCCCCCCCCCCACCCTGCAATATAATTATGATAGTATAAATATTTAGGTGAGCAGGGACATGTACTAGATAACCACAGCTGATTTTATGTGCAATGTTTGCTGGTTAAACATTGCAACAGTTTTTTTTTCCTCGGGTGGGCATGTGTACCCGCTTTAATTTAAATTTCTTTTCTTTCTTCCTTTTTGATTTCAATCACAAATTTATGTATGATTTCATATGAAATGTTTTTTCATCCTCACTTGCTGGATGATTTTAAGTTTATTTGATATATTTGGCAGAGTCAGGTAGTATGCATACAGTAGATCCCTGAACAAGATGCTGACATTTTGTTTCTCATAGTTTTTAAGTTTTGTTCTGTTTTTTCTTATTCCTTGTACATTTTGTACAAAACTGACTATGACTGTTTCAATTTTAACAGACCAACTCAATTCTATTTCTATTGTTTGGTTAAGCTTAATCATTATGCATATAACAATGTTGTCAAATGACATGAGTCTTGATGCACCTC
>JZLH01S0460968.1:9952-21428 GCA_001188425.1 Eucidaris tribuloides | reverse complement strand
TTCCTCTTCCTCTTCCTTCTCCTCCTGTGCTTCTTCTTAGTCTTCTTCCTTCTCCTCCTCTTCCTCCTTCTTCCACTTCTACTTTTTCATTATCATTATTACTATCATCAGTATTATCAGTATCACTATCATATTCAGTATCATCAAATTTATCATAACTATCATCACTATAATCATTCTAAGTATCATCTTTACAAACTTTATCCTCCTCCTCGTCCTGTGCCTCCTAATCTTCTTCCCCTTCCTCTTCCTGTTCCTCCTCCTGTTCCTCCTCCTTCTTCGTCTTTATCTTTTTTGTCTTCTTCTTTTCCTTCTTCCTCTTCTTCCTCTCCCATCCTCCTTTTGTTCTTGTTCTTGTTCTTCTTTATCCTCTTCTTCTTTTCCTTCATTATATCATCAGTATTATCAATATCACCATCATCTTCATTATCGTAACTATCATCATTACCATAATCATTTTGATTATTATAGATATGATCTTCATCAATCTCTCAAACTTTCTCACTTTAACTTCATATTTCTTTTTGTCTTTATCTCTTTTCTGTCCAGGTTGCGTTACTCTTCCTCGTCTTCTGGATCATCAGTATCCTGGCCTTCCTGTACTGTAATCTAACCAGCATTCCACCGTACGTCAACCCCCTCATCCTGGCTGGCTGCATGCTACTATACCTCCTCAACCCCACCAGGACCCTCAACCACAGAGCACGGTTCTGGCTCCTCAGAATACTGGTAAGGGTCGATCCACTTTCACAAATCATTGTGATCTTAAAGAGACTTTCCCACTATCATATTCGCCACAAATTGAAATGTGTCAAAATACATGTGAGTAATTGTGGTGATCTTATCTGACTCTTATCAAATCAAAACTCCCCTCATCCTGGCTGGCTGCATGCTACTTGATATGCCTCTCTATACCCATCAGGACCCTCAACCCATCAGAAACATTTCTGGCTCCTCAGAATACTGGTAAGGGCCCATCCAATGCCACTCTTTTACAAACTAAACCTAATCAGGCTGGACTGTTTTTGCTATAACTATATCTGTGTGTGTGTGTTGGGGGGGGGGGGCTAATTCCGCCTTCCTGTTACTGTAATCTGACCAGCATTCCACCGTACGTCAACCCCCTCATCCTGGCTGGCTGCATGCTGCTATACCTCCTCAACCCCAATGCCACCCAAGGGTATCGAAACATGAAATTTTAGAGAAGTATGTAAAACTTCCCCGATCAGCTACAAATGGGCAGTCGTGGCGATCATACAAATCACACAACAGTAGAAAGGAGGCTTAAAGGGGACTTTGCTCGGCTATTTTGGGAGATGATATGGCCGTGAATGATATGATCACCCACAACATAATCTGCAAAATTGTTCAGTTAATATTTTCTTTAGAGACAGAGTACGGGATTTGCACGTCAGAAAATGGCAAAATGAATGAAATCAGCTCAAATCATTCACAATGTGAAGATTAGTATAAATAAACATCTGTCATAGAAACTTTGGGTAAAATACATAGTTTTGGTGAAAATCTGACATTTAAACTTCAAAATTTACAGTGACGTTAACGTGCACGGGCCGTTTCAAAATTGTCCAATCAGCCGTTAGCCAAAGGTCGCGCGGAGTTTAGCCGTTTAACCAATCAGTGTACTCCACTGGTCATGCGAACATACACATAACTGCGATTCGCAATTTGAGCAAAATTTAAACTCGTGGAAAGAACAATATTCTGGTAACATATCGTTATTAGTTTTTCTCATAAAACAACAAATTCATGACGTATGGATCTCAAACTTTCAACACACCATTTGTAAACTACCGTTTGGTATTGATAATGAAGAGAAGTAGTAGACTTGCAAATCCCAAACACAATCTTTAAAATTGTATTTATTAATTATGCTTATTTATACTTTTTTTCTCCAAATCACTAAATAAAGCTCCAGATATGAAGAGTTTCATACCAAAAGCCAATATATCCATTTTAAGCAAATATCTCTTTTATATGACTTGAAATTGATATTTCTATTCTGGTTTCTCCCCAGTCTCATATAGCAATAGCACCATTCCATGCCGTGGGCTTCGCTGACTTCTGGCTGGCAGATCAACTCAACAGTTTACAGAGTGTGCTGCTGGACATGGAATTCCTTATATGCTTCTATTCCTGTGAAGTGGGATGGGTCAAAACAAATTGTAAGTTATCAGATCAGAGAACACTGCATATCCATACAATTACCCCCTGGACAATTACCCCATGGATAATAACCACCCTGAGAATTACCTCTTAGGGTGATTCCCAATAGGACAAGTGTCCCGAAGGGTAATTATACTGGAGGGTAATTGTTCGGGGGGGGGGGGGGGGGGGTTAAATGTCCTTGGGCATGGTAAATGGTCCCGGGGGGGGGGGGGGAGGGGGTAATTTATATAGGGATAATTGTTCATGGGGATATCCTTGGGTAATTGACTGGGTTTCGGGGGGGGGGGGGGGTAATTGTCTGGGTGGCAGATGTCAACACAGGGCTAGATGTTAAAAAACAGCATTGTATCAGTTCTGTGGAAAAATGTTGAAAACTTGTCCACTTTGAAAAACACATTAAAAGACAACTGTATTAAATGTTCTAAAAGCCACATTTAATGCTTAACCATTTGTAAAAGTTTTATGCAAGAGGCCCCATGTCAAACATGATTGGGAAAACTACAAAATGCCTCAAGAAGCAAATGAGTTTGGACATATACCATTTATGTACTACCTGGAGTGTAAATCTTGGTTGTAAGGATTTGTCTTGAATTTGTTTACTTAAGAAGAATCAAGCATGACCTTGTGCCCCGATAGAAATTGGTCCAATAGAAAGCCACACAACAAAGTTTCCTGTCACAACAGGTACCGACGGTATTCTTTTAAAATGAGTCAACATTTGACCAGTCACACAATTTTCACAGCAGAATCCTTGCATAGTTGACTTGAATCGAGAATAGTTTTACCCTAAGTAAAGAACTACCTCCAATCATGGTATTTACCTTTTATATGTATTTTGTGGGTCTTTCTTACCTTTTCGCAGGTAGCGTTAGATGTTTGTCATATTCGTATGGGGTCCGTGCAGTTGTGGCGTGTCTGCCAGCATGGTTTCGTTTCGCGCAGTGCCTCAGGCGCTACAGGGACACGAAACTGGCCTTCCCGCATCTCGTCAACGCGGGCAAATATTCAACCACATTTTTCGTGGTTATATTCTCAGCGTTAGTTCATATGCGAAAAGGTGAGTGGAGAGAGATAGCGATTTATGATTTTTAATATGAATGCTTGCTGTATCATTAAAGGCAGTGGATCTCATTTGCAAACATCCCCGCAGACCAGGAAAAGATAGCCCATGCCCGTAGGCTATTGATGAAGGGCATGTCTGTAAAATTTGGGGGTCAGTAGTTGCCTAGAATTTGAAAAATGTGAAAGAAAAACAATAGCCGTTTAGTGTACGTTCTTCGGTAGGAATTTTTTTCTCGCGAGAAAAAAATTCAAATCAGAGTCTAACTGTCACTATAATTCCACTAAAACTGAGTTTCTAGCTCCTATATTTTGCTGAAGGTTTCCAGATGGCATTTTCTTCTAAATGCCATTGTATTTACACAGTGTTAATTTCTGTTAAAATTCTGTAAATACATTACATTGGCATACAGAAGAATACTATCTAAGAACCATTAGCAAAGTATAGGAGCAAGAAACTAGAAAATTGTAGTGACTGTTAAATCTGCTGTACTACATCTGGATGGTATTCAGTGCCTCCATCAAGTCATGCCGCACCCTGGTTTGGGATCGTAAAAGACAAATCCAAATAAATTCTCTCCATTCCCCATCCCTTCCACTCCTTCCACCTCCTCCCCCCCCCCAAAAAAAAAAAATATTGAAACAGTAGTAAAGTTGGCAATTCATTTGTGCTATTATTTCACTTGCTTTTCAACAGAAAAGGTTGTGTATGAGCGCTTCATCAGTTCCTTCTGCTTCCTAACCAGGGATATCAAAATGACAAATTTAAAAAAAAAAAATCTCCCCACCCCCTCCACCCCTTCCACCCCCCACACCAATAAGACAAGGAGCAGGGATGGAGTCGAGGCCAGCCCCGGCCAGATAGTGCGGGCATTGGCCTTGGCCTTGGACCAAGTCACTTGTTAAAAGTCTATGTGAGAAATATTTTTCCAGCAACCTTGTGACTCGGAACGGTTGGCCTCAACTGCATCCCTGACAAAGAGACATTAGTCAAGTTGGTAACTCATTTGTTTGTTCGAATAATTCACTTGCTCTTTGACAGAAAAAGTCATGTATGAGCACTTTTTTTACCAGGACCCGTTACACTGCTTGTGAATATTCAGTGCCTTTGTCAGTTCTTCTTACACACTGACTTGGAATATCAAAATGTCAAATCCAAAAAAAATTCTTTCCACTCCCCTCCACCCCTTTCACCCCCACACCAATAAGACAGAGAAACATATAAAGCCAAGTTAGCAACTCATTTGTTCTAATGTTTCACTTGCTTTTTGGACAGAAAAAGTCATGTATGAGCATTATTACCAGGACCCGCTGTACTGTGTCTGGATATTCAGTGCCTTTGCCAGTTCGTGCTACACGCTGACATGGGACCTCAAGATGGACTGGGGTCTACTCGAGAAGAAATCCTTCAATAAATTACTCAGGGACGAGATAGTCTATCCTGAAAAGGTCAGGAAGAAAAAAAATTACCTTGATTATACTGTGTAATAAATGAGCATTAGTAACAAAACACAATTAAAAAGTCCGTAGATTGAGCTCTGCTTACATACTGTTCGTTTGTATTGCTAATAATCCTATTGGGCCATTCTTTGAAAAGTGAAACAAATTGTCAAAAAATGAAGTTTGTTCTTTGAAATTTTCAGTTGCCTATTCATGCAAAGCATAATCCAAAGTTACTTGAATGATATTTTTTCTTTGAAAAAAGTCCATATTTATGCTAACTTGCCTAAATTTAAATAACAATGTGTTATAATGTAAATATTGAGCATTTTTCCTCTTAAATAGATTGGTAAAAAGGTGAGTGTTTTTAACTTTCTTTCTGAAGATTGATGTGGTCATAATGTTTGTCCGCACACATTCAAAACTAATACCACCCTAAAAAGAATAGTTTTTATTCATTCATTAATGAGAATTATCAACAAACAACTTAATCAACTTTAAATGTCACACACGTGACAGTGGAAAGCACTGTAAGTTTTCCCAGCCGAAAACTACTTGTCTTGATAATATTTTCTTTTTTGGCGTGTCACTAAAGCTAGTTTGTGACCTGTTTCTTACTTTACAACCACAATATTTGAGTACCATAAATTGCCATTCTTAATTTAATAACGAGCAAATTATTGGCTCACACATTGTGACGATGTTTGTCATACTTGCTCTTTGTTTGGATATGTTTGTTAGAGAAGCATACGGGCATATGTAGTCTCTGAATATACTTAGGACCATGCACACTTTTTGGCTCCATACGAACATTACTCTCTGACTGTTTTACCTTCATGATATACTTATCTTGTGCCCTTAAGTACATAGACTCTTGTATTTTCAATACGGCATATTATGACTTGCCGAAGACAGTAGTTTCCCTTATCACATAAGCACAGACAGTTGTTAATGTACATTGTACGGATTGTCTGGAAGCAGAACTTAGGCTTGCATTGGTTGCCTGTAGAACAGTTTCATAATAAATGCCAAAAGTTATTGCCATGCCATTCTAATTTGACAAGGTTGCTCTTAGCAACCTTGACAGCTGCAGGCAGGCTTTGCCAGACATAGCAACTAATTAATGTCTGCCATATTGCATTTTTGTCTTTGAAAAATGTATATATATGAACAGTGTGGTTAGTTTTTTTGAAGAGAAATATCCATAAATTTTCAATACATTGATTGAAAATGTAGGATTGTACAGGCGTGTGCTCAGTTTATATTTTGGGTTTCAAAATTAGTAAAATTGCCAAAATAAATAAAAAAATTATCGAGGGCAGTTCCATATCTAGAGAATCTAGATCATTGTGTGTGGAAATATAAGGGCATAATTGATTTAAATTTCAGGCCTGCTAAACTCGTAGTGGTTTTCCCAGAACTTGTTTTTTGGCCAAAATTACTACCTCTCGAGTGTGATATGTATGCTATACATATACATGCTCACACACGTGACGATACTTCATCACATTAAAGAACATAATAAAAAAATACTCGTTGAGAGATAAATAATAATTCATCTGTTTCATTTTCCTACTTACTTACACTATTAATGAAAGTCTGCCAGAATTGCAAACATCCGCTAGAGTTTCGACATTCACAGAGTTTGCAAGTTAATCTAAGTTATGAAAAATCATCTTCCGTGTGAGAGTCTACACATTTCGCTGCAAAACTCTATTTTTGCACCTCTGACCCTAAATAGTATGATATAACATAACATTAAATCATTTTCAGCCTTGATCACTATTGACAATATACTTAAGATATATTTACATTCAAAACAATGTACCTGCAAGCTTTGGACATTACATCGAGTTGTTTTGACAATTTGTAGTTATTTGTCACACACGTGATCAAAGATATGCCCTGTATATGTTACAGTAAAGTCAGCATTACCTTGATTTGTTTCACATGCTTTCCAGTGTTTGAAAGCATGTAATAGTGTTCAAGAATACTTAGAATCATTCATCAAATACCATTCATGGGCAATATTCACAATTAGTATTGCCACACATATGCATTTCTGTGTGAGTGCTTTGTTGGCATGATAATTTGTGGAGAGATTTTGTTATCAAACTAATGTTCTGTTGTTTTCGACTTCTCTGTTCTCTACCAGAGTGTTATTTTTAGTAATACCAACAGTGAATAGATGGTATTACAGTTCAATCTCAGTTATCCGGCCATATATGGACCAGCAGCCATCCAGAAAAGTGATATTACCGCATAAGAAAGATAATGTACAAACACAGCTCTGAGATCACTGTAGCAAGTTTTTTTTTTTTGGGGGGGGGGGTGGTAGGGGTAAAATGTATCATTAAAAATAGTATTACAAACCACAGACCATGCACAAATTACAACAGACCTCACACAAGTGACAATTTATTATTGTTCCCTTGATACCCAGCAGGTGTCTGTGTACACTCCTGATATTAAAGGCAAGGTTCACCCTGTCATCAAGTTGGTTTTAATAAAAGCAGAACAATGAGAGAAACAAATTAATGAAAGTTTGGCGAAAATCCGCCAAAGAATAACAGAGTTATGAGGTTTCAAAGTTCTAACTTTATGACGTCACATGCGAGCAGGTCCCCTTATGTCATGTAATATAAATTCCATAAATTGCCATTTTTTAATAGTTCATGATAATTGAATGTGTTTTTTTCATAGAAGCACGTATGAAATAATATTTCTGATAACATATTGAATGCACAGGTAAAATCATTTTCAAATTTCTGAGCTGCTCGCATGTGACGTCATAAATTTAAAACTTTAAAATTCCGTAACTCTGTTATTCTGTGGTGGATTTTCGCCAAACATTCATTGATATGTTTCTCTCACTTATCTGCTTGTATTAAAACCAACTTGATGTCAGTGTGAACCTTGCCTTTAAGGGGTATCAATTACTGGCAGTGACTGGTAAATCCATTGTCCGGATATAAGAGAGATCCAGTACACTGATGGCCGTATAACCGAGGTCGGACTGTATAGCAATATTTGTTTTTATAAACTGCATTCATATATTCTTGTTCATTGATTGGTTAAAAGAATGTCACATGAACACACCACCGTGCGAGTCTGTGAGAAAGTACTATTTACGGATCCGTAAATAGTACTTTAAAGCCGTAAATAGTACTTCAAAGCCGTAAATAGTACTTCAAAGCCGTAAATAGTACTTTTGTCGCAATCTGATTTGCTCCACGATTTGTTCGATCTGTCGGCATTCAGCCAATCAGAGGGGAGCTCATGCTGGCATATGCCAGCAGCGATTTTTCACCGCACACCAAAACCACGAAAAAACTCAGTAAATGTTGAGTTTTTATAATGAAATTTAAACAATGGTGCTGTAAATGTAACACTATCTGAAAGGTATGTAATTCCCTGTTGATATTATGCATTTTACTCATTAAATCATGTCCTAGTTTTTCACAATTAACTTTTATATAGGCCTATTTCGTCGTGCCGCTCCCAGCGCTGTGGTAGGAGCTACAGCTATGCTACACATGTCACGATTGCACAGTAGCGAATGCGGGAGCGAATGTCAAATATCTGGCGCATTTCGTGTCGCCAATAGCTTGACGAACAGGACGTCTAACTTACCATCATCGGCAGATGTTAGTTACAAGCTTAGGATGGGAATAATGAAATTAAATTGTTCGCTATATAAATTGACCGATTGCAAATTCCGGGTTAGCAACACATACGCCCGACGCTATATTATTCCACAAACTTTCGGAACTCTTACATGTACTTCATATAGCTAAAAGAACACTACGTTTGCCAAGTCGTCTTGTGTGGTTACATTGGTTAGCGCGCGTGTCCCATCGCTTAGAGTTTGTTGCGCGTGTGACCCGGGTGCGAAACCCACGCTACAATTGTATTTTTACAACTTTTTTACTTTTTTTTTTTCATTAATGTCTTGGGGGTATAAGCACTGTTCTGTACGGTAAGCAACGTTAGTCGTTACTTACATGTATTTAATTGTGAATAGTGACCTATAACGTAAGTTAGATCAAACGTACGTTATCGCCGAGTTAACGTTAATTGCATACATTTATTGAAATCTTTTAACCAATCAATAAACAATGAATATATGAATGTAGTTTATAAAACAAATATGTACGGCCTTCATTCGAGGCTCTAGTTTAAAACTATGGTCCCTCGGTGACTTCAGTAGTACTATTTTGCTTCGGGGCTGCGCCCCTCAGCAAAATAGTACTATTGCAATCACCTCGGGCCCTATAGTTTTAACTAGAGCTGCTCATGGCCGTATGTATATGTATAAAATAATGTTATTCTGCAAGTATACACAATATTATCTCTAAGCCCTTTCTTCTTCTTCTTTTTTCAGGTGTATTACTTTGCGATGATAGAAGATTTTGTAATCCGGTTCTGCTGGACCATCAGCATTACTGTGGGTCATATGGGTCTTCTAGGTCCTCATCACATCATTTTAAAAAGTGTTTTAGCATTACTGGAAGTCATTAGGTAGGTTGTAGTCATATATTTCATTGGCATCAACAAACAGGGGATGGGGAGGACATGTTCCCACTCCCCCTATTTGGAGGGAACCAGAACAGCATAGGAAATAACCCAGGGCGACGGGCGATTTAGCCCTTGGCAAAGCCCAAATTGCCCCCTAAAATCCCCCAAACCCAGTTCTTTGGGGCGACCGTTTCCTTCAGAATCGTCCTCAGATTTGTTTTTAATACAAGATATTTAACTTTTTTTATAATGGCATTGAATCAAAAATGAATTAAATGGTTGCTTTTATGGATGAAGCTCCAGCTAAAACATCGGCAATCTTTTATTGCATTCTTCAAATTTTGATGTGCAATGAAAAAGTAGCCCCAGTGGTAGAAAAATAGCCCCCAAAAATCCAAAAATAGCCCCAAGGCTCTAATAAAAATCGCCCTTAAAAATAAAAATTAATTCCTACCCTGAACCAGAATCATAACTTAAAAGGCACCCCCACTTTTTCCTGCACATTTTATCTGAATACAATAGAAAATAATTTTAAAATACACTGGACTCTCATTATAAGAAACAATAATATAACAAAATCTTGTCATAACAAACATTTTTATTTTGTTTTTGTGATCCCAAAGTTAAAATTTTCTATGTATTTTATTGTTTTTTGCAACCTCATAAAAATTTTGAAATAACAAATGTCCTTGTCCCAAGGATTTTGTTATAACAAGAGTCTACTGTATAATTATGTACTATATAAAATGCACATGGGAGGCACACAACATGTTTGGAAATACCTTACAGGGGAAGGGAGGTAAACCACCCTTACTTGATAGATAGGATAACTAGATTGATGGATGCTTATATGGTAAGATAGATAGATTGATAGGTTGATAGATACATAGATAGATAGATAGATAGATAGATAGATAGGATTGACAGACCAATAGATAAATGGATGAATAAAACATAATTAAGTATTTAAATAGAAAGATAGATGAATAAATAAATAGATGAGATAAGCAGACAAATGGATAAACATGACATGAAAATGTAGATGTAGATATACATTTATATTGATGTTTTCACATCTTCAATCATCTTTTCTGACTTTCAGGAGATTTATATGGAATTTCCTCCGTCTGGAGAACGAACATCTCAATAACTGTGGTCAGTTCAGAGCTCCTCTCTTCTTCCTCTTCCACCTTCTCCCTCTTCTCTCTTCCTCCTCCTCCTTCTTCTTCTCCTCCTCTCTCCTTTCTCCTCCCTTCCTCCTTCTCTTCTTCCTCTCTCCTCTTCCTCTTCTTCCTTCCATTCCTCCTCTTCTTCCTCCTCTTCTCATTCCTCCTCCCTCCTTCCTTCTTTCCTCTTCTCTTCTTCCTCCTCCTCCTCTCTTCCTCCTCTCTCCTCATCCTCCTCCTCTCTCTTACATCCTTCATCTTCTTCCTGCTCCTCCTTCTTCTTCCATCCTCTTCCTGCTTTCTCCTCCTCCTCCATCCTCTTCCCTCCCCTTCCTCTTCTCTTCTTCCTCCTCTCTTATTCCTCCTCTTCCTCTCCCTCCTCTTCTTCTCCTCTTCCCTCCTTCTCCTCCTTCCCCTCCCTCCCCTCTTCCTCTTCTCTTCTTTTTCCTCCTCTTCTCCACCTCCTTCCTTCTCCTCCATCCTCCTCCCCCTTTCCCTCCTCCTCCTCCTCTTCCTCCTCCTCTCCTTTCTCCTTCCCCACTCCTCCTCCTCCTCTATCTTCCTTCTTCCACCTGTCTCCTTCCTCTTCCTCCTCTTCCTCCTCCTCTCTTCTTCCTCCTCCTGCCTCCTCTTCTCTCCCCCTTCTCGCCTTCTCTTCTTCTCCTCCTCCTCCTCTTCCTCCTCTTCCTCCTACCTCCTCTTCTTTCCTTCCTCTTCCTCCTTCTCTCCTCCTCCTCCTCTCTCCTCCTTCTCTTCTTCCTCCCCTCCTCTTCTTCTCCCTCTTCCTCCATTCTCTCCTCCATCCTCTTCTCCTTCTCTTCTTTTCCTCCTACTCTTCCTCTTCTCGCCTCCTTCTTCCCTTCTCCTCCTCTTCTTCCTCCTCCTCCTCCTCTTCCTCTCCCCTTTCCTCCTTCTTCTTTCTTCCTCCTCTCCTCTTCCCCCTCCGTACTCCTCCTCATTCCCTCCTCTCTTCGTTCCTCCTCTTCCTCCTTTGCCTCCTCCCTCCTCTTCCTCTTCTACTTCTTCTCCTCCTCCTCCTCCCTTCGTTCTTCCTCCTCCTCTATCCTCCTCTCCTCCCCTCCTCTTTCCTCCTCCTCCTCTACTTC
>JZLH01S0460945.1:16974-29644 GCA_001188425.1 Eucidaris tribuloides | reverse complement strand
ATGCAAATATATGTTTATAAAGCATTGGAAAGCACTACAAAACCATTAAACATGGCATGAAAATACTATTAAACATGAAAAAAATTGTCAATTTTTCAATTCTGTATGCGCGCGGAGCGCGCCGAAAATTGTTGACATTTTTCACTTTGGCCCCCAATCCGAGACAAGGATCGACGCCCCTGCCATTATATTCTTTGTACACACTTAAAATATTGGGGTGTCTGTTGCGGCACAAATTGTCGCCGCGTCACAAATTGTCGCCGGCGACAATTTGTGCCGTCAGGTTTTGAACAATTCGACACAGATCGTCGCCGGCGACAATTTGTGACGCTCTTGCCGATCCCAATTTTTTGCCTCACTGGCGACAATTTGTGCCGTGAAAAAAAACCCCCACTCACTAAAGATGTGTGAGTCTGTCTGTTTGTCTGTTTGTACAAACAGAAGAGACACATGCAGACACACAGAAACACACAGACACACACAAATACACACAGACAAACACAGAGACACATATAAACACATAGACATACAGTCAAATGGACACATACAAACACACAACACACAGACACACAGACAGACAACAGACCCATACAGACTAGACACATACAGACATAGATACGCACACAGACTCATACAGATGCACAGACACATACATACACACAAACAGATCGACACACAAACACGTAGACACACAAACAGTATCATACAGACACACACACATACAGACTCACAGACACACATAAACACACACACAAACAGCACAGACACATGCAGACACGCACACAGACACATACAGACGCACAAAGAGACACAGACACAAACACGTAGACACACAAACAGACACATGCAACATAGACATACACATACAGAGACACACAGACAATCACACAATCAAACAAACAAAAAAAAACAGATACACAAACAGACACATGCACACAAGCACACACACATACCAACATACCCACAAACAATTTAATTTATGCCGCAACATGCTTTGATTATGGCTGGCGACAATTTGTGCCGTCAACTCCAGGCACAAATTGTCGCCGGCGACAATTTGTGCTGTCAGGTTTTTCACAAATTGTCACAAATTGTCACAAATTGTCGCCGGCGACAATTTGTGCCGCAACAGGTGTCAAATCTAGCACGGGAGTGTTGCCAGAATAAAGATATCATTATGGTATATTATCCTTTAGTGTTAAGCAATACTCTTATTTTCACGAGTAGAAAATAACACTTACGAATGATTGTAGGCCTGCAACACAATGCGTTTCGTGAGAGAAGATCACACATGCATATTTGATAACATTTGAAGCTCCTTAAACACATCTGCGATAAATTCTTTGCGGATGACAATGGTAGGCTAACGTATCATTACCTTTCATACGGTCACTGCACAAACCAGTGTTAGATTTAACACAAACCGTTGCCCAACACAGATGCCACGTATATTGAATTTTAACACTTTGGGATGAATTAAAACCAAAACTCGTACTAATACATCACCAAAACTGTTAGAGTACATCAAAGTATTTCAAGTTCAGCACATCTTCATTGTAAATTCCTTACATTAGAAACTAATCTAAGCGTCTGTTATTAGGGACCAAACCGAAATTAGATTAAAAATTTAGCCTAAATCTAATGAAACGCAAAATCAATTTTATTGATTAAACTTCTAGTCTAATTCTGGTTTTGGTCCCTTATAATAGGCGCTTAGATTAATTTCTAATTTAAAGAATTTAGAATGTGGTATCTATATCTGATAACCCCGAGTGTTAAAATTAACTCCGTAATTTTTGAAGTGTAATTGTTTCTTCAACCCTCTATTCCAGTTTCATGATCCGGTTTTTTCGCTGGGTCCAGACCGAGCTGCTTCATTTTAATGGCAATATCGAAGAGATAGTCGTAGCACTCACACCTGCGAAAACAAGAAAAGGACGAATATGTAAACGGTTTAACCTGAACGGATGTGTAGGCCTATTAATCTGTTCATATGAAAAATACCGATGTGAATTATTTCTTAGCATGGTCACTTTATTTTACATTCATAATTGATACGTATACAGGGTGGCCCAGAAAGAATGCTACACATGCGATCGCTAATTTCTTCAACATCATCTGCAATAATTATGTCATTGGTTTTTGTTTTAGCGGTTAGAACATTCTTTTTACAACAATAATACCGTCATCATTGATTTTGAGTAATTCGTTTGGGTCCTGCGGCCATTTTTCCGAGGCAATGTCGTTTGCCAAATTTGCCAATTTTTCATCAGCGGCGGTCATTCGGAATCCGAGATATTCTCGCGTATCAGCGTGCCACAGCAGAAAAACCGCGATGACAATGGAGATGTAGCTTACATCATCGTCCTTTTGAAAGCCAGGGCATTCCTGCCTTTTGTCTCGACGGAGCTTATTCTATGGCACATTGTATTTTTTCGGTGTTCTGATATTTCGGTGTTTTGATGGTCGCTCGAGTTTAAAAAATAGCAAATTTAGGAAATTACATTGCCTCAGAAAAACAGCCCTAAGATTCAAACACCTCAATCAAAATTAATGATCATGGTATCATTTTGTTAGAAAAAGAATGTTCTAACCCATGAAATAATCACCAATGACATTTGGTGGATGATGTCGAAGAAATTAACGATCGCATGTGTAGCATTCTTTCTGGGCCACGCTGTATATGATCGATATATTTGCATGAAGATTTGATATTTTTTGAATCTGTTAAAATTTCGACACCAGGGGGGAAAGTCCATGATAAATCATCTATGATTTTTTTTTGTCTATCCCCTCAGGTTTATTTATACAGTATTGTTGCTATTATATACATATATCATATGATTGTAAATGATTTATATTTATATGTATTTCTATGTAGTATTTTTAATGAAATGTGGAAATGGAAATAAATTGAGACCCCCTAAAAATAAATTATATAAGTTCATGTCAACACTAAAATTTTTCGAAATATCGGAATAATTAACCAGAGGACAAAACAAAAACTTTTAGGAATAACGTCATGTAACCGATACTGAAGGTATATATTATCTTTGTCTTGACACTCTAGTGTTAATATTGTACACCTTTACTTACATTGCTTTCGTTTTCTTCCACGTGTCACCCCATACATAGAAACCATGACGTCGTATCAAAATGGCGCACGTGTCGGGATAAAGTTCGATGACTTTCTCGATCGATTCCTGTATAAACAAAAAGATAGAAAGAATGAAAGAAAGAGAGAAAGACAGAAAGAAAGAAAGAAAGAAAGAAGGGGAGGAAGAAAAAAAACAATACAGAAATAAAATGAAAAAAGTCACTATTAAAACGCAAGATCGCAATATCAAAGGCTGTAATTATTATATCCTTTATTTAGGGTTGGTTTGAATTTGACGTGTCGACTCTTTCCTCCTCCTCCTCCTCCTCTATTCAACTATATCCGTTAAAGTTTAGTGACATGATTGGGAACACTTGAAAATGCCTCAAGAACCAAATGAGTTGAAATATATACCAATTATACACCAGCTGGGGTGGATCTCCCAGCTGGAAGAATTTATCTCTAATTTATAAGGAGAATCAAGCATGAACATAATAGTATTTTAATTCTATCGGGGCACGATAAAAATAGGACCCATAGAACACAGCAGGTTTGCCTGCCACAAGGTATATTGACAATAGTTGTTATAGAATGAGTCAACGTTTGACTACAAGATTTTCACAGGAGAATCGTTGCAAAAGTTTACTTGATTCTAGAGTAGTTTCAGCCCAAGTTGAAGACTACCCCCAATCATGTCATTTACCTTTAATACGAATGTGGTTATCATGACGGGAGTTGCGGCCCGTTTCATAAAGCTGTTCGTAAAGTTAGGCACGACTTTACGAACGAGTTGAATATGACGTGCCAAGAAAAATTCCAAAAGTTTTTCATGTCATCTTCAGAAAGTATGATTAACGTCAATTAGATTTTGCCAAAAAATAAAGTTTGCACTAAAATGCTTGTTAAATGGTTACGAGTAACAATGTTAATCTTTGTTTGTCCCGGGGCGGCCACTGTCATTACCAGGTGTACACCATGCGCGTGTAATAAAACGCGTAAAAAGGGATGTTTTTCACGGCCGGGCGGTGTATGCGCGTACATGAAAAGGGTATCAAAATCGGGAAAAAGGGTTTAAAGCGATAGGCTAACATTGTGGAGCTTCAATTTAAAAAATTGGCAAATTTTGATATCTGAACATATGGACAAATAAACACCCTAGAATAAAATAAAGTTTGGAAAGTTACACTGCCAATGGCAAGATATGCATGCATGAATAAACAATTAAAACTCGGGGCGAGTTTAAATAGCCTATAGGTGTACACACAGTAAGTCTATGGGAGAAAATGGGCAGGTAAATTCGATCAACTTACGATTTTCACTTTTTTAAAGCACTAAATAATCATTTTGAAATACAATTTTTTCAGGGCGTCATTTTTAAACCTTATCAAAGACAATAGTAGCATGGGGAATCATGTAGCTTAGATTTTGTCAACTGTGGTAAATGTTAGCCAATACCTTTAACAAAATGTTTACTTTAAAAGGGTATCTTTTCAAATTTGACTAGGCCTACTTGTTTAGGGTCCATTTTGAGAGTCCATACACGCACCTACACCTTGCAATGACAGTGCCCCCAACCGGTTGTTTGTATATTTGAACGTTTAACAGTATACAAATAATGCACATCACTGAGGGCATTAGTTAAAATTATCTGCACGAGGTAAACTGTGGAACAGTCTGAAACACACGAGGCGATAGCCGAGTGTGTTTTGGACTGTTTCGCAGTTACCGAAAGTGTAACTTAGATTGTTTAACTAATGCCCGAAAGAGTGATGTGCAATTATTTTGTTTATTAAAATGCGTCTCGTAGCTCCTTTCATTGATAACAATGGAAACATGATGAAACGCGTACGGTTTTAGACTGCTAGTCTAACGACGTTAGACCACAGACTAGACGAGGCGAAGGCTTCGACCTCTGTATGCGCTCCGTGTCGTTTTTCAGTACTTTCAGACGATCTTGACAGTATTTTACATGTATCTACGGTTGAATCACGCTGTAGGCAGCGTATCAACCGTAGATACAGTAAATACCTGTCAAGATCGTCTGAAAAGTACTAAAAACGACACGGACGCCATACAGAAGGTTCGAAGCCTTCGGTCTAACCACAGACAAGCCCTTGACCTATTACCCGTTTAGACGTAACGTTACTCGTTAGGTCTACTGGCTTACTGCATTCATGATATTCCTTAATGAAATGGGACTTTAAGTTAACCATTGCATTCTGCCATACAATCAATTCCTAAACCGAAATTACTCTGAAGGCGGCCACTTAAGTGGCAAAATCTTAAACGTTTAAATCCGTTACTCACACGTTAGTCGCGACGCCGCGGGAGCGTTAAACGTAACTTAGAACTTCACCTACCGGTAACGGCTACGGCATCTAACTGAACGCTGTCGAAGGCAATCTGTGCTGGCGAAGGCGATTTATGCTTCTCAGAACCCCAAGTATGCCTTAATAAGTGGTGTAATGCATCAGTTTCCACTCAACAATTCCTGTATTTCTTATGTACAGCATTTCGAACAGGTTAGCATTTTCGCCAATATTTCGAGCGTGATGTTTATACACTCGTCGGATACGGTGGATGATCATGCGCGCACGCTACAGTCGACATTCACGTGCACGACACGGCCATGAATCCTGCGCTGCCGCTGGTTCGTATATTCGCCGTAGTTTCTAATGACCGCGAGTGGCGCGCGGACGATACATAATGGAAGCTCACAGCGGTCATTAGTACCGGTGCATTATCACCGGTCATTATCACTGGTCCATGGCAAATTTTGCCATTAGTTGTAAAAATAAAAAGACTGGTCAGCATGATAGGTCCAACAATCATTTGATTAGGACGTACGTGACCATTTTATAAAATGCAATTCTCATAGCTTCTAAAATCGCATTTGGCTTGTCATTTCAAGTCATTCGTAAAATCATGCGTAACTTGCGAACAGCTTATGAAACAGGGCCCAGGAAACATATCTTATGCAGATGTGAAATTAGTCTTACAGACATTGACTTTTATGCATAAGATGCATAGATGTACCTAGAAATAGATTTTTTTAAGGGGTTTTTCTTTGGTATAAATCGAGGCACAAAGCAAAATAAAAAAAAGGTCTTCAAGTCCTTAAGCTGAAAAAGTACAGTTAGGCCTAGGTTTATTTTTTTTTCTTAGAAACAAGACTATCAATGTACATTGATTAATACAAGATTTTGTTATGCGGGATTGGCAAGGTTTTCCCCGTCGTTTGAAAAAGAAAACTATACTTCCGTATCAAAAGTAGATATTATATTATATATAATTATATAATTTACTGACATAATGAAAATACAAACAGCTTTTCTCAGAAAATACATATGCGAAAAAGTCTAAAGATTATGTGTGTGTGTGGGGGGGGGGGGGTATACATTGTATGCTTTGCAATTATTGTTCATCACCCAAGCAAGAAACATAGTGTACCTTCATATCTTTGTCGTCGTCTTTGTTTGGAATAATTGGAACCACCAACTCATCAACATATCTGTAGGTGAATAAGTAAAACGAAAACAATAAGAAATGCTGAAACCAAGATAGCTATATACACACACACGTTAACCATTTACTTACTTACTCACTCACTCCGTAACTCCACTATTAACTTATTTATATTCTTATTTACTTACATATTATACTCACTCTCTCATTCACTCACTACTTACTTTTTTACCTGTTTGCTTAATTACTTATTTAATTGAATACTTGCTTGCTTTCTTGTACTCACTTACTTAGTTACTTACTTACTTACTTACTTACTTACTTACTTATTTACTTACTTACCTTACTTACTCAATCATTCATTATGTTATTCAAACCCGGCTGGTTGTCTATATTCTAACATTCTGTATTCTAATTTATGTGAGATTGATTTTCCTTGGACACATGCACAAAACCAGTCATGGTTAAGAATCTATTACTTTTTATACCTAAATTCTTACTCTCTAAAAACAAAGTGATTTTTTCACTCTTTGAGGAAGGAATGTAAAAAATAGAGTAAATTTTGAGTAAATATTTGTGTTTTCCCCTCATTTTGGACTGACCTATGGGGTGGCTTGGAATCCCCAAGATCTCTCCAAAATGAGTTAAAATCACCTAAGTTCACTGAAAACTCATTCCTTTTTGACACTCACTCCTTGAAGAGTGAAAAATTTCACTTGGTTTGTAAAAAAAAGACAATGGTCCCACCTATTTATTAATAAACAACAGAGATGGATTTTACCATCCAATTGACGTTTACAGGACATCGATTCTTACATTTTCATTGGTTTTTCAGAGATTTTATGTTTCACAGACGCAATGTATTATACGTCTCTTTCTTTTCGTATAATAATTAGTTATTTGGAGTAATTTATCATTTCCTTATAAAATAGTATTAGTCGCATGTCGAATAGTATAGACGAATAGTACCTTACAAAAAAATGTAAAATTTTCAGAATTCTTAGTATGGAATCACTATGTAGGGAAAATACATTTCAGTTTATTGCACAACATTGTCCATGGCTGTACCTATATTTACCACCACTCGTGTTCTTGTCTATTCCCTTCATCATTTGCTGGTGTGTGATGCGGAATTCATTATGTGGATATAGCATGGTTACCAAGGCCGAGGTTTTGGAATGCGCGTGAACGATGGCTTCAGGGCCTGCATTTTTGAAAAAAAGACAAGGGCATAAAAGGAATGAACAAAATATGAATCGTTATTCGTATGAATTTGTTGAGGCAAAAATCGAGCTTCACAACTACATATATGATTATAAAATTGCGATAATCAATTCTTTCTTATTATTACATTTTCCATGTGTGTTTGTGTGTGTGTGTGTGTGTGTGTGTGTGTGTGTGTGTGTGTGTGTGTGTGTGTGTGTGTGTGTGTGTGTGCGTGTGTGTGTGTATGTTAGTGTGTGGGTTTGTGTGTGTGTGTGTGCTTGTGTTTGCAATTGTGTGTGTGTGCGCGCATGTGCGTGTGTGAGTGTTTGTATGTGTTAGTGTGTGGGTTTGTGTGTGTGTTTGTTGTTTGTGTTTGCAATTGTATGTGTGTGCGCGCGCACGCGTGTGTCTGTGTGTGTCTGTGTGTCTGTGTGTGCCTGTGTGTCTGTGTGTGTCTGTGTGTGTGGGGGGGATTACGAATGTTGCTGTTGTATTGTGGGCACTATTCCCCACTGTTTCAGCCTCTAATTCCTATGTGCTAGGGTTATTATGCAAATTTGGGTGTAAACATGACAGTGGCAAAGCATGGGAAGCGTGGTAACAGTACAATGACAATTAAGTCAACGGAAGCGTGATAATAATACTATGTTCAAGCCCTTAATCCCGCTGTGCCAGGGTTATTTGGTGACAGTACAATAGATATTCAAATTTGTGAGTAAAGATGACATTGGCAAAGCATGGAAGGCGTGAAAACGGTGCAATGGCAATCAAGTCAATGAATGCATCATAACAATAATTTGGTAAACATGCACATTGCAAATAAAGAGTTAATCACCTCTTGCGGCATAAATCGTCATAAACAGCGGCGTACATACACTTCTCCGGAGGTGCTTAGTTTTATCTGGACCAAACACATGTTCGCCTTCCATGTTCGTCACAAATAGATCGTCGGGCTGTCATCAGTGACCAAAAGAGAGAAAACGAAAAAAATAAATAAATAAATGAAAGACAGTGTAAGGGATACATGAAGTTCAAATTCTAAGAGTATTAAACACTCTATAACAAAGGCATAATCTCAAAAACATAGTTTTAAAGACATAGGCTATCATTGTAGAGCTTCAATTCAGGCTAATAAAAATTGTGAAACTTTGATATGTCAGTTGCACAGTAGTGCTTAAATGGACAAATAAGCACTCAAAAGTTTGGAAATGTTATGCTGTCACTGGCAAGATATGCATGAATGAACGTCACTCGTGTATTTCCACTGCGGTGGAGTATAGAATAGCCTAGATGTACACGCATTTAATCTATGGGAGGAAATGGGCATGGCGAATCTGGTCAACCTGAGTACTCGTAGATTTTCACTTTTTTTTTTAAAGCACAAAATAATCATTTTGAAATATAACCTTTTCAGGGCTTCATTTTAGAACTTATCAAAGACATTTAAAGGGGGGATGATTATGTAGCTCACATTTTGTAAACTTAGGTCATTGTAAGTGTTATCATTTATTTATTTTGTTCTCTTAGTCATATTGTTGTTATATTGTTGAATGTAAAGTAGGTCGTATATTCTCCGCATACCAATAAGATTTTAAATTTTGCTTATTTGTCACAAAGTCACCACCCTATTCTTACAAGTACAATTTTTTTTATTTTATTGTAGAAAGTGTTCGGAGGCTAAACGCGTCATGTGTCAAAACACATCTCTGCTATCACTTTCTAAAGACTAATGCTTAACACCGTGTTTACAGTGTAGGTAGTAACCACTAGTGGGGAGATCAGTGGTAGTAACAAGTAAACAAAAGTATCGCGGTAAAAAAAAAATTGGTTGTCTGCAGGTACCTGAATCGTTTCCTTGTGAACTCCAGAGGGCGTCAGGTAGATTTCATTGCTGTTAACAGAATAAACACACAGAAAAACCATTACTCATCTTACCAAGTATACCTCCTTGATCTTACTATGTTTGACACAATTCGTTTTGTGCCAGTAAAAATGATTCTTACTAATCTCTGCGTTATTTATTTATTTATTTATATCTTCTTTATTCGCTTCGTTAAAAAGCACAATACAATACAAAAATATAAAGCACATAATCGTACACAAAAAACAATTAAAGGCCCGAATACACACATGTATACAATAACCCCTCAACAAAATCACAAACAAAATTATATCAAACTTCTCAACCCACAGTAACCCCCACCCCCACCCCCTGACAGACAAGAAAATTCTAGGATGGTATAGCAATGGGTAAGTCAAAGCTATCTTGCAACTTCATCCCGCACGCCACCGACACACAATTCGCAACAAATCAACTACGAAATGACCCAACCCAACTACCTCCCATGCCCCTCGTAAAGATTCAGAACCTTCATCAGAAACAAGAAAAACACCTGAGATGAGTCACCCCGCAACGAACCTATGGCAAACCACCCGTCGGCAACGTGCGAGAGAAAGCCGCAAAACAGCCCGGACCCACCCCAATATACTGGAGAAACTCATTAATACCCCAACCATCTCACCCCCCCCCATGACTAACATACATCAAGTGAATGGTCATACATAAAGCAAGATATATCTCGATTTACTGTGTACAAAGGAAGTCAATTATCTCCTGAATTTGTGTAGTATTCAGTAAACCATCACAGCAATATCTATCCCTCATATCAATGAGCTCCTTAATTTGCTCAACTGTTAAAAGAACATCACTTTCTTTGTCACACACCTTTGACCACTTCGTTTTGATCTCATTCATCTTGAAACAATAATTATTTGTAATTTAAGTATCTAAAGTTACCCCCCATTACAGAGTGGGCACCATATTTACCCATGCCAACTATATACGACACCACATTATTTGTGGAATTTAGTGCTTTGTTTAAGAATGCTAAACAGCGTTTTTCAAACCAAAAACTTGGATCCATTACACCAGCTAAATGGGGTAAATAGCGATTATGAGTTCGCCACGGGATTTTCCAGACTCTTCGAACTGCTATCCTCCAATACTTACATAGTTTATCCAAACATTGATCAAACAAAGGGAACATCTGAATTCCATAAAAACTTGAACAGTATTTCCCAAAAAGACTATTTCTGAGATAGGCGTTAGCATATTTAAAACTGGCCAAAAACATATTACACTGGCGATTAAAATCCCCTGTACATTTGGATAAATCAAAACTGTAAATATTATTATTGATAGCATGACCGAGGTGAATAACATTATCAACTGTATCAACACTCTTGCCACATATTTTGATATCAGGTTTGCTGACATTTCGATTAGAGCAGTTAAATATAATAAGCTGACTCTTTTCTGAGTTAAACTGAATATCAAACTCAGAGGCGTACCTCTCACAAATGCTAATCATTTCCTTCACGCTGTTACACTTGGAAATAACAATGTTACATCGTCAGCATATGCAAATACACCTGCAAATACCTCACCCATAAAACATCCCACTCCATTGTCTTTCAACTCATTCAGTAACCCATCAATATATATACAAAAAAGACAAGGGGGAAATGACCCCACCTTGCTTGACACCATATTTGTTACTGAAAAAAATTCTGAATATACACTGTTCCATTTAACCCTAATCTTCTGAATATACATGTTTAACATTAATCTACATAGCAATGGACAAATCCCTACTAAATCCCCCTGCTAATCAAAATTTCAAATAACTTCATGTAATTTACTCTGTCAAATGCCTTACTCGCATCTAACAGCAGACAATACACGTTGCTGCCATCATGATTAAAATATGAGATTGTTTCATGAGTCATACTTGTATAAAGGGTAGTTGACAGCCCCTCCTTGAAACCAAACTGTAAATCATCTGAATATAAGTTAGCAGACTCTTTCATCATAACTACAAGCTCAAAAACCTTTCCAAGAATACTACCTAATGTAATTGCCCTAAAATTACAAGATGTACCTAAATTGCACCAACGCCCTTTTGGTATCGGCACCATGGTGCTCTTAACCATATCAACAGGTGCAAACCCATGCCACAACATAGTAGTAAATAACATAGCTAAATGTCCGCCTATGACATCTTTCCCATGAATGATATGATCTGATAGAATAACGGATATGTCATCACATTTTATAAGATTAAGTTTGGAGATAGCTTTTTCAATTTCAGGTCTGCGTATCTCATGCATACCTTGTTCACACTGGGCAGTACCATTACCTGTACATTTTTCATGAACTTTGCACTGAATCATATCAGACAGCTGGACTAATTCTTCCTCATCAAATCCAACAACATTATATAACTCATCAAACTTTTCAGCAAACATGCTAGCAATACCTTCATTGCCATGAATACCATCAACAACTGAAGGAGAACTCTTTGACCTAGTACTACACTTTCGCACTTCAGCCCAGAATGAATTTGGGTTATTTTTCTTCAGTGCCACAGCCAATTTATCGCATTTTATTCTCTCTGAATGCTTAATTACCTCTTTTAAAGCCCGATGATAATCCTTTCTTGTTTTTTTCCTCAGGTCAACATAACCTTCTGAGGGGCGGCCATTTTGGTAACCACATATCTATGGCCAAAATAACGCAATTCTAAAACTAGAGCAATTCGGCTGCGCGCAGCCGCATGGGGTATGCTCCGCACCCCGTCCAATTCCAAACTTTGAATTGTTACAGGGCACTCGTAACTCTGACCGTTCAACTCTGAAATGTCATTTAGCCCCATAATTACATTACTTCACCCAAATTACATCAAGCATCGATAAGCTGTTTTCTCAAGTTATCGCGCGTACGAGCCTAATCGACATATTTTAGGCCCGGTGACCTTTACTCTTTTGGACCTTTGAAACTCCAAATCTAATCAGTTCATTGGCTGGCCTCATAATACATACTTCACCAAGTTACATTGAAAT
>JZLH01S0460945.1:6974-14474 GCA_001188425.1 Eucidaris tribuloides | reverse complement strand
AGAAAAGTAACTACCTCCTTTTTCGAACTACCATTACTTTTCACCGAAGTAAGTTTTAGCAAAATTATTTCGCAGAATATTTCTACACTCATTGACTGACTTATGTATGAAAATGTCATTGATCCGTCAAGTCATGCATGAGTGAGCATGCATTAAAGGTAAAAATGTCACTTTTCAAAACTCACAAGGGTCATTTTAGGGAATTTATGATGCAGGATTTCGACAATTTTTTTTTCGTGAAATGATTAAGGCTATTTATGTTAATCATCTACGTTTGACCCCCTTACACTGCCCTGGCATTTTCGCATATTTTACGCTTCAATGAGCTAATTAAAAAAATTCATATTGTCAATTTGAAATTGTAAAATCATTATGTTTATTGAAAAAAATTGAAATCCGGTATTTTATCAGCAAATATATCTTACATGATATACCGGTTACAGTTCGTTATTCCCGCAGGTTTTTCGTTATTCCGAAGGTTCGTTTTTCCGAAGGTTCGTATATTCCGAACACGTATTTGCTATACCTCGATGTTCGTTAGTCGAAAACGAAAAAGGCTTGTTAATCGAACATTAGTGGCGTTATTCCGAAGGTTGCGTTAATCCGAAAATTAAAATAGGGTTTGTTTATTCCGAACTCGTTAATCGAAAACGAAATATGTTCGTTAGTCGAAAATGAACTAAGGTTCGTTAGTCCGAACTGAAATATCTGTGGGCGAACGCGGAAAACCGAAGGGCAGGCGTGGTGGAGGGAGGGGGTAGAATCAAAGTTGCTGTTAATTGTTTGAGGGTGGGAAGGTGTGATCTGTCATTACAGGGGCGATTAAATATGCAGAATTCTTATCAAAGGGGTGATCATGGTTATGGGGCTAGTTATATTCCATGCAAGAATCGATATCATGTTTATCTCTCATTGCCAGACCTATAAATTTCGCTGGGGGTGTATTAGTGCATTTTGAAATCGTTTTGTCCAAGTTCAAAATTTCTACTAAAAGATGCATTCTTGATTAAATGTTTACCACTTACAAACCTAAAAAAATGTCGGGGTGGGGGATTGTTCGGACCAGAATAGGAGCAATTAAGACCTCAAACAGGGGCGTCGATCCCCCTTTTTTGGCTGGGGGGGTGGGCGGGTCAAAACAGCCATCCGCAGCCATCGTAGCCAGCTTTTTGGAAGGGGGAGGGGGCAAGACACATTTATTTCGCATTAAATTTATATGTGTATGTATATACTACAGTATATATATTTATTTTTTTAATATACTGGCCTGATCGAAAAGGGACCTGTTAAGGACTGTTTGCAGTTACCCATGAAGACGATACATGTTTCAACAATCAAATAATGCAAGTGCGAAGCGCGAGCTGAAAATTTTTGATATTCCGACCTAAAAACTGGACATTCTAAGCACTTTTGTAATTATGAATAGGATGCATGGGTTAATAAATTTTTAACAATTAATTTTGCGCTCGCGCGAGCCGAAATTTTTGATAAACTGTCATGAAAGGGGGATTTTAAGTAGTTTGTTAGAATTCATATAGAAGTATACATATCTCACTAATCAAAATGCGAGCGCGCAGCGCTAGCTGATAAGTTTTGACAATCAGACCGGAAAAGTGATATTTTGAGAACTTTATGGAATACATAAATAGAATAAGTACTTCACAAATCAAATAATGCCAGTGCGTAGCGCGAGCTGAAAAATTCGATATACTCAGACTATAAAACGAGACATTTTACAGAGCACTCTTTTTAAAAATAAATTTGTTAATCAAACGCTCGATGTCCGAGCTGAAATGTGTTTTGTATATTGACTTAAAAACTGGATATTTTAAGCTCCAATTCAGCCTATTTAGGTATATAAGTATCTCATCGAACAGGCAATGCGAGCGTAAAGTGCGAACAAAAATTGTATTCATTTTCGGACTAACGAACCTTTTTACACTTTCGGACTAACGAACCTTATTTCCTTTTCGGACTAACGAACCTTCGGAAAACGAACCTTTTTTCTTTTTCGGACTAACGAACCTTATTTCGTTTTCGGACCAACGAACCTTCGGACTAACGAACCTTATTTCGTTTTCGGACTAACGGACCTTCGGAATAACAAAACTTCGGAATAACGAACCTTCGGAATAACGAACCTTCGGAGTATTCGAACCTTCAGAATAACGAATGCACCCCCGATTGGTTTTAACATAAGAGATTGTAAGCATGGTTGAGTGAACACACTTCATAAACAAAGCAAAAAGTGCCATTATATTTACCATTATTTGGGCATAAGAGTTGATTCCTGTGACTTTCGAAAAGTGACATTTTTGCCTTTAATGCATACTCACTCATGTATGGCTTGACGGATCATTCACATTTTCAAACATGCAGATGTTAGTCAATAAGTGTAACAATACTCATGCCAAATTATTTTGCTAAAACTAATTTCGTTGAAAAGTTATGGTGGTTTGAAAAAGGGGGTAGTTACTTTTTTTTTGGATATCTACTACCCCTCATTCTGTTATCTACCAATCACTTAAAGAGAATACAGCATACTGGTTTATGATGAAAATCTTTTCATGCAAAAATTTCACATTTCCATATTTTCCACTGACGAGTAAATTACATTTGCATTATAATGATGGACAATCACTTCATATGCAATAAAAAATGAGAATCTGCAGTTGCAGTATCCACGAGTAGCTCCGTTGCTGCAGGGTATGCAAACAATTAACATAGTCCCACATATAGAATTTGTGTTAGTACTTTTCACATGGGATTTGTGTAACAGAATGTCCAAAACGAAGAAATGTCTGTTGTTTTGAACTACTCTCTCCTGTCATAGTGACATTTTAGAAATACCATCTTTCACATAACTTGAAAGCAGTTGCATATAAAATGTTTGTTCTGCAAGTAACCAACATACTGTTGTACTATTCCATAGAGATATGATTATTTTATCACTTCGACCCATTTTCGACAAATTAGATTACGCCAGACCTTCTGTAATATGTGGGTTACCAATACAAACATTCATCTTATTTTCAATTTACACCAGTTGCCAATAAACTTTTTCGCTACCCTCCTTTAAGTAGAACAGTCCTAATAAACCTTCCCCACCAAAGCACACAGCCATGAAACACTATGCAATTGAGTATCAAAATTCATCCCCCAATGCTAAAAATGCCAAAATAACTCAAATCTCACACTCACTAAATCTGCCAACATTGTATTAATTAAACTGACACCAAGAAGCCACAACAAGACATATAAATGCATAATCAAGCCCATCAAATCAGAGTTTAGTTGGCCATTTCACCTGCAGGACGCGCTCGCCGTAGTATAAACAGCCATGCATATTATTATTACGATACGCACCTTATCTATCAATCCATCTATCTATCTATCTATAATATCTATCATATCTATCTATAACTATCTATCTATCCTATCTATCCTAAATCTATTTATCATCTATCTTATCTTTTCTATCTAGCCAACTATCTATACAATCTGTCTTGTCCCATCTATCTATCAATCGAGCTATCTATCTATCTATGGTATCTTATCTATCTATTATCCATCTATCTATTTATCTATCAATCTTCTATCTATCTATCTATCTTAGCTATCTATCTATCTATCTATCTATCTATCCTATCACTTATCTATCATCTATTCTATTATCTCCATCTATCTATTTATCTATTTATCTATTTATTTATTCTATTTATTTATTTATTTATTTATTTATTTATTTATTTATTTATTTATTTATTTATTTATTTATTTATCTACTTATCTATCTATTTATCTATCTATATATTGATCTATCTATCATCTATCTATCTATCTATCTATCTATCTATCTATCTATCTATCGATCGATCTACCCATCTATCGATCTGTCCGTCCCTCTATCTATTTATCTATCTATATCTATCTATTACTTTATATCTTTCTACTGATCTTTCTATTTATTTTCAAATGGACGATAGAAGATTACAGTTATGTGTGTTAAAGTGCGCGCGCGGCGGGCGTGTGTGTGTGTGTGTGTGTGTGTGTGTATGCACGCTTACGGGTGACAATGTATGATCTGAATTTACGTTGTTCTCCTACATTGTTTTAATCTGCGGGTGTTTTTTTTTTAATAAGTGCATGCACCTGAATCAAAAAGTATTTCTTATGGCACGGGCTCTCTGGATTGTAAAGTTTCCTACCCCTGCCCCCACGTTTTGTGAAAATATTACCATGTTACAGAATTGTCTACCAGGATGTCGAACCTTTTCTTCTTTTACAGTACTTGTACCGATTTGTCACATATACCGTACAGTCCTGGACAAATGTTTGGAATATTTTTATTTCTTTACATACTAAGTAGCCCTGTTTGAAAGTGCAGATTTCTTACTATTAATGATCAATCACCCATGCAGAACAGATCATTAATAAGTTCAAATGAGCTCTGCTCAGGGCGGCGCCAGGGTAAAATTTTTAGGAGGTGCGAATTGCGTCGAAAAAAATTTGCCTGCCCCCCCCCCCAATTTTTTCTAGCTAAACTTTAAGGTAAACAGCTTCCGACAAACGGGGGCAGAGAGCCGACGACGAAAAAGCATTTTTGTCCGCCAAGTTTTGTGCTACTAGCCAAAATCAACAACAGTAGGTTGAGTGAAATTATCGAAAAACGGTAACAATTCCTGTTATTTTAAAACGTTTGAAAAAATAGGGGTCGGCCACTCCCTCCCCTGCCCCCCTGTGGCGCCGCCCCTGGCTATTCTTCAAGACAAGGAACCTGACAGTGTTCTTGATATGATTAAAAGCTGCATATGGTAGAAAACATATTCCAAACTTTTGTCCATGACTGTATTTCATCAAATATTTGTTTAGTTGGTAACAAAAATATAATCTCTTAATTTTACAGTGGTGCAAAGTTTAACAAATATAAAACCGTGATAGTGGAAGGTCAAAGCACAACGTGGATCACGGCTACTATACAGGGTGGCCCAGAAAGAATGCTACGAGTATGATCGCTAATTTTTTCACATATCGCAAAATGTCCATTAATTTTTTATTTCGTGACTTAGAACATTCTTTTTCCATACAGTAAAATGCATACAAAAATCATGATTTTGCGAGTAACGGCGTTTTGATTTACAGCCATTTTACGGAGAAGAATCAATTTCCAAATTTGCCAATTTTTCAACGGCGGCGTCAATTGAACGCCGAGATATCTGGCGTCTCAGCTAACCATACCGGACAAACCGCAATGACAAAAGGCTGAAGCCATCGCTTTCATAAGGAAGACGATGCCGAGCTATTTCCTTCACGACTGTACACTTTGGAAAATAACAATTGTACATTCGTACTAGCATATGAACATACACCTGCAAATACTCACACATAAAACATCCACTCCATGCTTTCATCTCATTACAGTAACCCATCAATATATAAAATATCAAAAAAAGACAAGGGGGAAATGACCCCACCTTGCTTGACACCATATTTTTACAAAAAAAATTCTGAATATACACTGAATTACCATTTAACCCTAATCTTCTGAATATACATTTAAACATTAAATCTACATAGCAATGGACAATATCCCTGCAAATCAAAATTTCAAATAAACTTCATGTAATTACTCTGTTGTGAAATAGCCTTACTCGCATCTATAACAGCATACAATACTATGTGCTGCATCATCAGTTAATAATATGAGATTTTCATGAATCATCACCTGTACAAAAGGTATTGACAGCCCCTCCTTGAAACCAAAACTGTAATCAATCTGAATAAAGTAGCAGACTCTTTTCATCATAACTACAAGGCTCAAAAACCTTTCAAGAATTAACTACCCGAATGTAATTGCCCCTAAAATAATACAAGAGTCTACCTAAATTGCACCAACGCCCTTTGGTATTCGCACCATGGTGGCCTACTTAACCATAATCCAACACGGCAAACCCATCCACACAATACATAGTAGTAAATAACAATAAGCTACAAGTCCGCTTATACCATCTTTCGCCAATGAATGATATATCTGACAGAATAACCGAATTATGTATGCAACATTTTACAATAAGTTGGAAGATAGCTTTTCATTTCAGTCCCGTATTCTCATGCAATACCTGTTCCACACTGGCAGTACCATTACCGTACATTTTATGAACTCTGCACTTAATCATATTCAGACAGCTGGACAATTCTATCATCATCAATCCAATTATAATATACTCATCAATACTTTTCAGCAAACATGCATACACCTTCATTTGCCATGAATAACCAATCTAACAAACTGAAGAGAGAGCTATTGACCCTAGTACACACTTCGCCACCTTTCAGCCCAGAAGAATTCGTTATTTTCTTCAGTAACCGCAGCCAATTTATCACATTTTTCTCCCTCTCAGTAATGCTTAATTACCTTTTATAAAGCCCGATGATAATCCTTCTCGTTTTTTCCAGGTCCAAACAGTAAACCTTCTGAGGAGGCAATTTTGATACCCACATATTATGTCAAAATAACGCAATTCTAAACTATGAGGCAATCGCTCGCGCAGCATGGGTATGCCTCGCACCCACACGTCCAATTCCAACCACTTGAATTACATGGGCACGTAACCTTTTGACCGTTCAACTCGAAATGTCATTTATGCCCCATAATACATACTTCACCCAGAATTACATTCAATATCCGATTAATGCTTCTCAAGTATTCGCTGGTAACAGCCCGGAATCAGAATATTTTAGTGCCCGGCTGACCTTTGACCCTTTACTTTGAACCTCCAAAATCTAATCAGTTCATTGGTGGCCTCATAATACATACTTCACCCAAGTTACATTGAAAATTCAACCCCCGATCTCAAGTTATGCCGTGTAACCAAGCCCCAAAATCAGACGTAACATTAAGGCGCCGGTGAACCTTTGACCTTACCATTTCAAGCTCCAAAAATCTAATGAGTTCATTGGGCTCATAAGTACAACTTCGGTCGCTATTTACATCAAATCCGACCAGTCGCTCTCAAGTTATCCGGAATGAGCCCAATCAGACATCATTTAGGCCCCGGTGACCTTTCACCTTTTGTGACCTTTGAACTAAAAAATCTATCAGTTCATTGGTGGCTTTCAATAATTACATACTTCACCCACGTTAACTATAAAATTCAACCGCCATTCTCAAGTATCGCGGTAACGAGCCCAAATCAGACAATATTTAGCCCGTGACCTTTGACCTTTACCTAATTTCAGCTCCAAAATCTAATCATGTACATCGTGCCCATAAATACAGTACTTCACCCAAGTTACAGATACAATCCGATAAAGCCACTCTCAAGTTATCGGCGGTAACGAGCCCAAATCAGACATATTTAAGGCCCCGGTGACCTTAGACATTTGACTTTCAGCTTCCAAAATCTAATGAGTTTCAATTGGTGGCTCTATACAACTTGTCGCGTAAAGTCATCAAAACAGACCAAGCCGCTCTTCAGTTAATCGGCGGTAATAGGACGC
>JZLH01S0460856.1:5588-25998 GCA_001188425.1 Eucidaris tribuloides | reverse complement strand
GAATGTACATTTATGCATTTATTTTTATTTAGTGAAATATATAAAGTGAAATGAAACAATATTTAATGTTGGTTAAAGAGTAATTGAAAAGGAAAAGATTAAGACAAGGTTCAAAATTTGACCACCATTTGACTGGCAAAAAGTGTCTAAAAATATAAAGGGGGAAAATTACCTTATGGGCAATTCCAGCGTTACGGACATTACATTCAGACACTTTTTTGCAACTTTGGGGACTTATTTCTAGAAATCATGATTATCATTCTTAACCTTTTTGTGGTAATCTCACACAGGTTACCCTGAAGTGTTAACAGTTTAAATTTGAATTAGTTTCACTTATCGTTTGGAAGTTATCACACATAATGCTTGCCGTTACGGACATTACATTTTTGGACAAGACTTTTCACCTACCAACGCATTTGTTAAAAATTTTGTGAGCTTAAGCATTAAGTGAAGCCAATTTTCTTCTGAAATGGGTGCTGAAGACCTGTTTAAGTTGTAGGATGACAATTAGGTACAACAGATTCAGTACCCATACAGGGCCATAAATGTTGCGTTACAGACATTACAGTTTAAACGTTACGGACATAACACCTCGGACCACTTTTTTAGGTCCTTATATTTATACTTCAAACCATTTGATAACTAATATAAAGCTAATATTAATCATTTTTGGTCCTTTCTTAATTAAAAACTACTATAAATTAATTCTGAAGTGCTGTTGAATGTGAAATAATGAGACTCAAAGATTGTGTGTTTTTCAAAAATGATAAGAAAATTATGCAAGAAAATGGGTTTTTTGAAGAAAAGTATGTCTAAACATACTTCAAATGTATTCAAATACCCTTCAAATTAAAGAGTTTGATGAGTTCTATTGTGTGATACTAAATCTATCACCATAGCACATATATTTTTTGAATTATTACAGATTTCATGATTTTGAGCCAGGGTAACATTTTTCGCGGAATTGCCCTTATGCAAAATTATCTACATGTAGATCTTTTCTAGGGTGAAAGTGTCTGTATTCTTAAGTTTTTGCAACCGATCTGTTTTATTTGGTGGGGGGAATCAGATATTTGGCTATTTTTTGTCAAAAAAAGCTGTTTGGGGATGAAAATTTTTTCACCACCTACTTTGGTTCCATAAAATCAGAATGTGTTACTTTTTAGTTTGTTCATTTTCAGTAGTTCAAAGTGCAGTCTTTCCAGTGAAACTGTATCTTCTTTAATTTACTGCATATTTTACATTTGGTAACCCATAGAAATTGCCCTTTGCCATGACGAACAATACCCCTGAAACCCTTCTTCAGAGTGATGCATCTTTTGAACCACCATACCATCTGATATGACGAAGATAGGGGGCTGAATTAATTATGTTATGTAATTTATCATCTTCGCAAGAAGTGCATGAGAATCTGCCTTTCAATGATTCAATGATGTGTTTGTAGTGAAGAATGATTCTGTTTCAGATTGAAAAAAAATGAAATGATTTTGTCATGTTTAGTCACAACTCACAACATAATAGTTTTCCTTGAAAAAGGGTGGGGGTGTGCAGTGGTATGAAATGAAATATCTTCGCTAGTGTACATTACTGAGAATGACAAATTGAAATGCAAAATTTTATCTTATAACTTCAATTTATCCCAGCATACACCCAACCATAATCCCAGTGTCTTATTTACTGGACCACCCTTGTTTTAAACATGCTACCCCCCTATAACAAAAAAAAAAATTATCCTGTTGAAGACTAAGAACAAGATATCTTAGTATGATCTCTATGGAAAATATGTGTTAAATTGAAATCAAATTGTCTCCTCAGGGTTAAAAAGATATCTAATACATGATAAATTAGTAATGTCCAGATAGCTACAGTAAACTGCTAAAAAATGAAAATAGTTGGGTCATTTATTACTATTTTTCCGGTCATAGATATTTTGGCTTGATATCAGATTCTCAGATCAGTGAGAGTACCAAAGTCGGAACCAAAACCTGGTGCAAAATATGTTTCATCAGCATGATAGACAGGCTGCAGCGCATCACAACGCTGTTTTTGTAATAGGACGAGCAGGCAAGCTATGCCATGATATTATAGTTTAAGCTAATTGCCCTCACGTATTTCTGAACCCAGTTTGTCGTTTCTCGTTTGTGCTTCTGTGTATAAGTATGTTGTAATCAAATTGATATTTTCTCCCTCATGCAGGAGTTTTTTGAAGCCGCTTTACGGGAGCCTCTCCCAAAGAGGTAACTGTACTCACTAAACAGGTAAGCTGATTTGAAGTATAGAATTGGGAATTGTTGCACTGTTTACTAATTTGTGCAAGGGTTGGCAATTTTCCGCAGGGACAACCGTGTATTTCCCACCAAGGCGGGAAATACTGGCGGAAATTACTGGGAAGTACTGGAAATAACTTGGAAATACTGGGAATACTGGAAATACTGGGAAATATGTGGGGATACCTAGCAGTGTACTCTAGAAGTTGACAAGGTTAACTTAAATGGCCATTATTGCCCTTACATTGGTGGGCTCTTCTCTACACAAATCCACCTGAACTGATAAATCTAGTGAAAGGAGACTGTTAAAAACCCTTTCAATTTTGATAATTTAATTTAGTGTTATTTCACATACTGTAACAGAACTACACTGTACATTATTCAGGTGTTACATGTCAGCTTTTTTCTGTGGGGTGCGGCCCTCATCTTGCGAATATACAGGGACAAAATCAATATAGCTGTCTATGGGGTATGCTATTTAAGTAAACGTGTTTTGGACTTATGGAAACAATTCGATATTTGTAGACTGAAAATGATTGAAAACAATTTCTAAAAATAAAAGCAGGTGATTTCAAATTTCATACTTTAGTATTGATTTGCTGTGTAGAAATTGTCCAAGCCAAATCAGAATGTGCATTCCTAGTTCCCACCATGGAGTTAAGTTAGTTTTTGTTGTATTTTGTTTAGAATCATACTTACTGAAACCAATACTTACATTTTTGAAGTTATTATCCTTCAAGTAATAACTTTTTTATAGTATTTCCAGGTATTTCCCATATTTGTCAAAAATAGCAAGGCGGTATTTACGCGGTAAATACCGTATATACCCGGTATTTACTGCCTTTTTTACCGGCCAACCCTGATTTGGGTAGCATTATTGAGATGCAATACCAATAATAAACACCTTTTAAAATTGCACAGTCATCACATGAACATTGTCAGTAATACTTCAAATATGAGTAAAGTGAAATGCCTGCACATTTTGCAAGATATCATGTCTACCTTCTGTGTTGAGATGAGCCTTCCTGCACGAATGAATGCGTGTTTATTGAATACCACCGAACAAAGGCCCGATTGAGCAATTTCCTCCTGAAGAGCATGTTAAAATGACATAATTTTTAGCGTTAAGCTCTATACTGAGTATGCATACACAATCTAGATTACATCTAAATGCCTGTTCATTGGATAACAGTCATGTACAAGTTAATATCATGCATTCCAGAATGTATCCTGGGCCGGTTCACGAAACCGTCATATTCTCCAGTGGCTGTATTTGTCACTGATTCTGGAGATATGACGGACACAATTTTTTGCGCGTTTCAGGAAACCATGACATCTTCAACTCCAAGCCGGTAATCATAGTAGAAGGCTAGTACTTTGTATAAACCGTATGATTAACTTGCAGACAATTTTGTAACATACATATTTCTCAAGCTGTACAACTGAAATTATGACACATGTATTGGTCATTGAAATTTTTAGTGAATGGATTTTTTATCAACAGTAAACCATCACGATAATTAAACAAATACACTCTTATAACATCTTAAGTATCAATTTTAATCGTCAACATAGATAGCTCATGATCAATAAAATAATGACCTGCCAGCGATACCGTAACTGCCATTAATTAATTTTGCAGCTTCATTCACTGCACTGTTTTTATTTAGTCCTTTTTATGTCTATATTTATTTTGTGCATTCCTTTGTTCTTTCATATTAATTCTATCCTTATGTAATGGAGTATTGAAATGTTTATTTAAGTTGTGGCATGTGCATAGTGTAACTGTAGGTGGCGTCTGATTTATGACGGCTCCAGAGTTGTCATAACTTTTGTCACTGGAGTTACGATGTCAGGGTTTCGTGAAACGCATTTTCACTTAACCCTGGAGTTGTTGGCGAAGATAGGACGTCAGGCTTTCGTGCAACCGGCCCCTGTTGCAGTAAAATACTTTGCATCACATCTTATGTTATCTCTGGGATGGCTCTGAGATGGGTATTAAATTGAATCACCCTTCTAGGTTTTAGTTGATGTACAGTATTAACCGACAAGGTGTCCCCTAGTGAAAGTTTTGTGTATATTGTTTTATTAAATGAAAGGGATTATTCATAATAATGATTTGTCTTGACAATCATGGAAGAGAACAAGAGACACTTCATTTTTTTTATTTGTCTTGTTTTATTTCAAATTTTTACTGTATGTTTCTTTTTGTTTACAGGAGGAAAAAGATTTTGAAAAGGAAGTTAACAAGATTGAAGTGTAAGTATCCCAAATACCAAGTTCAAATTGATTACTTTGTACAATTTCTTGCTTTCATTGCATTTTGTTGTATGAATTTTATCACATGTTGGACCATGTTTCCTTTTCACCGTGTTTTGGTGCAAGATGCATATTATTCAGGATATCAGTTTTCAAAGATATACATGTATAGAGGAACATGCACATTCTTGTACATGCATCAATCAAAATAAATCACCCATGACTGAAGGGAAATTGTGTTGTTAACTTATGTACTGTACTCATCTTTGGATACCAGGGGTTGCATTTTGTAAAACAAAATCCATAAATACAGAACTATAATGCTTCAAGGCATCACGTTTTCAGGCTGTCCATCTATCTGTCCGTCTATCCATCGTTCTTATTACTGCGATAACTCAAGAACTAGTAAACAGATTTTAATGAAACTCGGGCCAGGTATGTAGTATGAAGCACCTATGAGCTGAGAAGATTTTGGAGTTGATAGGTCAAAGGTCACAGGACCTAATACATTCTGAGGCATCAATGAAGTCATTAGAGTTTGGGGTTGCAAGTCAAAGGTCACTAGGGCTTGTATATGTCCAAGTTAGTCTCATTACCATGATAACTTAAGAATTTCCAGTCAAATCAGGTACATGCATAGTTTGTATACGTGAGGCTTTTCAATATAAATCAAATTGGATTAGAGAGTGCGCTGCGGAGGCATACACATCAACTATGCGCAGTCGAACTGCTCTAGTTATTAAGTGGGGCTTCCACAAGGTTAACCAATGTAATTGTGTATATATGTTGCATTCTTTTTCTCTTGTCATTCAATAGTCTCGACGAAGCCACCAAAAGACTGTACAAAGACATGAGGAAGTGCATCGAGGCCATGACCTCGTTGTCCAAGCACCAGTGTCGGATTGCCCACAATCTCGCCGCTAGCCCCATCCTCAACACCGAGACGGAACTGAAGCCCCTGGAGAACGTCAGTTCCTCCATCAGCAAAATTGACGAGCTGACCCACGAGTTGGTGAGAATGAATACAGTCTTTCAAGACTTCCAGGCTTTTTACTCTTGTCCTTACTTGTCTTACTGCTTAAGTTCCTAATTTTGCCTACTTTTTCCTACTTTTTTGGTCAAAATTGTATGAAAATAGTGTGAGGCTGCTTTGTCAAAAAGAAGTAATTAACATGTACCCTTTACTTTTGAGTTAAGAAGATACTCAGATTCAGGGTTATAGCTAGAAAGATTTCTGTGCCGGCTGTAGGAAGGAGTTATGCGAGTGGAGCGAGCAAAGCGAGCGTAGCGCTCCTGGGTTTCCACATAGAAAAAAGCATTTGGAAGCATTTAATTTACAAAATACATCTTCGCTGAAATATAATGATGTTTAAAGCTCAAAATACACGACTTATGTAAAGATTTAAAACATTTTACAGTCATTTTAAAGCTTTTCTGTGCCGGTCGGAGGACTAATAAATTCAGCTCAGTGCCGGTCGGCTTCGGGTTGTGCCGGCTACTACCGACCGGCGCCCTGCTCAGATTCCAGTCAGGGAGTTCCAACATCCATACCAAAACTGGTTTTAAAATATACTTCAAACTCAAGTTATGTATTATTCAGATTTTCAGTTTACGAACAGTTCTGGCGAGTATCAATGAAAACTACTCCAAAAAGCTCACATTTGTCCTTCCGTTTCCCCCCTTTTTTTTTACTTATATCCTACTTTTTACTACTGTTTTAGAGATTGTGTTCCTACTTTTTTACAGTGTCCTATTTGAAAACATGTGAATATCATAAAACTGTTTCCAGAAACGCTGTTCTTTACAGTGGGTGATTTCAAGTTTGGTGTTGTGTTGTAACAACACCATCACCTTCTAGAACACCTGACTTGAAATCGGGTCTGGTGCTGAGGTCGACCTATAAAAGATATGAAGTACTGAAATTCATGGAGAATGTCACTTCCTCCATCAGCAAAATTTGATGAGCTGACCCATGAGTTGGTGAGAACGAATATGATAATATCGTTTCCAGAAACACTGTATTCAATGGGTAGTTTCAAGTTTGGTGCTGAAATCTGGTGTTGGTATTGTAACAACACCATCACTTACTAGAACACCAAACTTAAAGGAAGATGAAGCTGGCAAGTAACAGGAATAAGTTAAGAATTGTTTTGAGTTGACATTGTGAGTATTGTGAAAATTTATGGTACATGATGATGAAGAAAACCTATCTAAAGATTACTCTGTAATGCTTACCCTCAGCAAGCCCTATCAATCAGAAAATTGCTGTTAATTCTACATCTTAGCTTACATGTACCAGTGGAACTATAAATCTGAAATTGCTACAGGGGGAGGAGCTTATTGATTGAAAAATTGCATAAATTAATGTGTCGCGATTAACACACATTGAGCTGCATGCATCAGTCGTTTCATGTCAGGTCGAGGCCGCCGTACGCATGATCTGATTGGTTGGTGAGAAATGACCATTACCCCCAAATCAAAGTATAATTTGGTATCGGGAAAGAAATGCACTAAAATATCACCATTAGAAGTGTTTTGTGTGACTGTTTGTTGCATAACATCTTATTCCTGTTACTTACTGGCTCCATCTTCCTTTTAAATTGGGCTTGGTGTTGAAGTACTGAAACCCATGGAGAATGTCAGTTACTCTATCAGCAAAATTGATGAGCTTACCCATGAGTTGGTGAGAATCAGTATTATAAGCAGGGTTCGACACCAGCACTTGCCCGCTTGCCGGGGGAAAGTAAAATTTCATGTCGGGCAAGTAAAAACTCAAAGTGCTAAAAATTACTTGCCCAATTGGGCAAGTAAAATTTTGATCATCAAATGAGCAAAACATGTCCAAAAATCTTATCAAACACAAACAAAATATGTCTGTTAAAAACTTTGTGTTCAGTTAACTTCAGTTCAGTTAAATTTCATGATGATTTTTTCATTGTACATCATATTAGTCTTTGAATTCATAAATCACACCTTTTGTTATAAAAAGCCTTATTTGTTAAAATCAAGGGGAATAATTTTTAATGTTTTTTATCACTGTTTATTTTCGGGCAAGTAAATTTTTCATTTGGGAAAGTAAAAATCTGAAAGTGATGATTTCACTTGCCCATAGGGCAAGTAGGAAAAAAGGTTAGTGTGGAGCCCTGTCATAAGGCCCCCTTTCCACAATAACGGAGACTCTTGAGAGACCACTGAGAAACCCCAAATTGGCCAGATCCCTCAGCAGTCTCCAAGACTAGATAAAAATAGTGTCTATGTGAAATGGCTCTAAAAACCCTTGAAAGATAATCAAAAGGCCCGAAATCCTGCTGATCTTAAAGTAGTCCTCCAGCGATCTCTCAACAGTTCCTCAGTGATCTTTCGTGCAAATTATGGTCTCTCTGTGATCTTCATGTAAATTTGTCACTAGTTTTTATAGGTTTTCACTAGTTTTCAATGATACAGTTACCTTTCAATAGTCTTTCAATGATCTTTTCCCAAATTGTGGCAATTTTTGAGAGACTATCAAAATATAATTGAAAGACTAGTAAGACCGTTGAGCTCTCATTGAGAGATCGCTGAAAGACCATATTCATGAAAGACTGCCAAAGACTATTTTGATCCGCTTCACAATTTTTTGGAGACCATGAAATTTTTAGACCTTATCAGGGACACTAGTCGCATGGAGGATTATGTCCCTCAGATTTTTACAACTGGAAACAATAAATGATTCCTTTGAAAGATAAACTGGTGTAGTGGTTGATGATGGAAAATCTTTTTTCAGTTCCCCATTTCACTGGTTTTCAGCTGAAAGCATATCAAGCTTTATAGTATGGGAATAATTCACTTCAAATGTAATAAATAGTTGTTAGATTGGCAGTTTAAACTGGTGGATTTTCCGTTGCTGGCCCTAGCATTGTAATATTCACAATTAACATTGTCCAACATATAGATTTCAGTATTAGTACTTTGTTAAAAAATGAGACCTTCTGTTGTTTTCAACAACTCCCTTCTGTATTAAAGGTAAAGTTGGTGGTTTATTGCGTTGGATCAACACTTTTATGGCACTCTCTCATGACATTACCCTCCCTAATCATTGGACCACAACACGTCTGCTAAGGTGTGCACTTTCTCCACCTCCTGGAGAGTATTCCTAGCATGGCTATCACTAAGGCACTCGAGCCAATTTGCCAACTCTAAAGTGATATTTTCAGCAGGGGTGGGGTCAAGGCTGACCGTTCCGAGTCACGAGGCCGCTGGAAAAATATTTTTCTCATAGACTTTGTACACGTGAGTCGGTCCAAGGCCAAGGCCAAGGCCAGCAAATATCGGCCTTGTGGCCGGCTTTGACTCCATCTCTGATTAAAGCCACTGGCTAACATTTACCACAGTTTACAAAATGTGAGCTACATAATCCTCCAGGCTCCAAGTGTCTTTGATAAGGTCTAAAAATGAAGCCGTGAAAAACTTGTACTTCAAAATGATGATTTAGTGCTTTAAAAAAGTGAAAATCTACAATCACTCAAATTGACTGAATTCACCTGCCTATTTCCTTCCATATACTTACTGTGTGCAGATCAAGGCTATTTTATCATCCACTGGAGTAGAAATTGTTTATTCATGCATACCTTGCCATTGGCAGCATAACTTGCCAAATTTTTGTATGCTAGGGTGTTTATTTGTCCATTTGAACACTACTACTACCTCAGATATCAAAGTTTGACAGTTTTTTTTAAACTGAAGCTCCACAATGTTAGCCTATCACTTTAAATTCTGTTGTTCTGCAAGCACTCATTCGTATTTTTAAATGATTTCCAGAACACGAATGCAACGCGAACGATGGTGGAACCCATGAAGAAATTCAGCGCCATATTTCCCGGCATCTACGTGGCCCTGAAGAAGAGGGAGCAAATCCTGCAGGAATACAGCCGATGTCAGGGCAAGCTGGAGAAGTATCAGGACAAGGAGAGGACCGGGCCCAATCTTGTCAAACTAGAAGCGGTACGTATATGATTACACTCATCTGCCCCTGTTTACCTACAGCACACCCTAAATATCTACACCCCTCCACGAACTCTCCGTTCCTCAAACTCACAAATTCTACAGGTACCTCGAGTCAAACGGAATTGGGGGGAGCGTTCTTTCTCACACACAGGCCCTGAACTCTGGAATAATCTCCCTATCCCACTACGTCAAGCAAAATCTGTACAAGTATTTAAATCAAACCTGAAAACTTACCTCTGTTAATATGCTTTGCTGCTCTCCACCCAGGTGTATAAATGGGTACCCTGGTCGGGTCATTTACAGCTTCAAGCGCGTAACAGCTGCTCAGCATAAATGTTCCTGTCATGACCATGGGGTAATAATAACCAGTGCATAGGGACGTGCGATAAGCTACGTGTTATGCGTTATACAAGAACAGATTATTATTAATTTAGTATAACACCTTTTAACTTTTCACAACACACTTATCCGTAAATTGCATTTATGTTTGTGTTTTCGTTGCATTTCTTTGTATAAATGTTGTTGGTTCTAATGCGCCATGAGCATCTTTTATTGGTGGAATGTGCGCTATACAAGAATTCACTACTATTATTATTATTATGATGATGCACCACGCGCTTCCCCGGTGTACCTTTGTACCCCAGTGTACCAGGTTGTGTAGTGCCCTCTTGTGTCCGTAAAAGTATTTTCTTTAGTAATGGTGCTGAGGCTTCTCCAGTACGCAGCAGAAAGACATAAACAGACAATAAGTGGGGTGAAACTGAGGCTGTAGTTGTTATTTGAATGCTCTTTACTGTTATATAACATCATGTACGAATACATTATGCCACATGAAGAGTTTTTGAACAATGAAAAGCACTCTCCAAACACAACTTTTACACAGTTTGTAACCCAGGGCACAGTGCTAAAAAATAAATAAATAATTCAACAAAATGGTGGATTTCTATGTGGTACCCCAGGGTACCATTTATGCCATCATATTACATTTTCCCATTAATTTTCACCCTTTCTATGCCTCAGCACAGAAGGTGGCCAGAGTCATAATGTTTGGGGTTGTCTGTCCGTACTTCAGTTAATGAAAATTTATTGAAATCAAATGCACAAATGCAAATTTATCACATTAGGCAGACGAGACAAAGCTGATTGAAATCTTACAAAATTATACAAAAAAAAACCTATATAGTCGAGCAGTTGGGTAGTTTTCATCTATATTTTATAATTTTGTGCAGGTTTTCCTTTCGTGCTTCCCTCGCATATGAGTATAATGTGCTCGCTCTGTCTTTTGTGATTGGGTCATGAGAAAAGTACTTATCATTATAAAAGCATTTCTTCATTTGAAAGTGGCCAGTAATCAAAGAATCAAATGGATTTAACATGATGATCCGATTAAGCATATATGCAACATATTTTCAAGTGGTGGCATTGAAATGTTCAAAGAGAATTGAGTTGTCATAACTCCATCTCTCATACCTCCTTGGTTTATTGACGATTACATAGAGGAAATACCCCTGGTCCTACCTTACCTTCTGTGAGTGTGGTACAACACCAATCTGGACACTACTGAGTGATTCCGTGCGTGTCGAATGGGACATTTAGACAACAATTTGTAGTCTCTTGGCTGAATGCTTGAGCCATAAAAATTTGTTTTGCGGTAATTATAAAGTACTAGTGGGTAGCCTTCTGTAAAAAATGACAACCAGCAAAACTTTGTTGTTTATGTGTGAATTAGAGATGAAAATGTTTTGTGTCATATGGGACGCAGAGATGTACCGTACGACATGCGACTAATTTCATTTTATTTCCTAGAGAAATGATAAATTATTCCAAATGTCCTTACAATAGCCTTCTGCCAGTACTATAACATAACCCTAAAACAAATTGTGTTTCCTCATTTGTTTGGACAGCAGATTGAAAAATGTTGTGAAAATGGCCAATCTTTTTAGTACGGAATTGCACTACTATGTATATCTTGCTGAACTGATTATGCCATACCCTGCCTTCAGCTGTAGTGGTCAGTGACGCTTGACAGCACAGTCATGTAGCGTGACCACTTCCATGTATCATATCCAAGCATATTTGTACAATATATACAATTTAGCCTTTTCTAGTCGTGAATTTAATTTAACCCTATATAGTCCAGTCAAAATATGAAAAAAGTGGGTCAACCCAAAACAAATTGCAGCAGAAACGAAACTACTTGCATTTAACCTGGACGGGCTACCAAAACAACATATTAAAAGTCCCCAAAAATCCGAGTGGTGGATCAGTGCCTAATTTGCATAAATTCAAAATGGCCGCCTTGTGGCCTATTTTTGCCCGTATCTTGTCACATGGGAACCACAGAAAGTAAATTCTGGTGTCTATACCCATGTTTCTAAGGTCAATGAATGCAAATATTATATAATTATAAACTTTCAAACACTCTGACATACATAATTTGCATAAATTTGTATATAAATTAATTCAAAATGGCCACCATATACCTAATTGCAGCTTATGTTTAACATAATAATCATGTATAAGTACAAACATGTCTAAGATGATGTTTTTGAGACGTGAAAGAACGGATTGTATGATTTTTGACAGTTTTCCAGTTGTTTTCCCTTCATGTACACCTACTTTGCATAAACATGCATATGAATTATGAATTCAAAATGGCTGCCATATGGCCTATTTCTGCCCATATCTTGGGACATGGAAACCACAGAAAGTAAAATTTGGTATCTACATTAACATTAAACATTAACGCTGTACCCTGGTGCATTCCAACTCTCATTTTGAACCATTCTTTCAGACCCACTGCACACCTCACGAATATCTGGCATGTTTCATACATACCTGCAGTGCTATTAAATACTTCTCTACTACCCCTAATTCTCTCCTGCAAAACCAAAATTCCTCACTTGGCACCCTATCATGCCCCTTTCGAGATCCACAAGCACACAGTGCAGCTCTTTTTGCCCCTCCCTATACATCCTCAATGCAAATGTTGCATCTATAGTGCTTTTACCTGGCATGAAACCTGACTTATTTTTACCCTAGCTTCCACAAGTCAACTCTTTCCAAAAGTATTATTCATCAACTATATTTCTCTGTAATTAGTATGCAACTCTCCACGTCATATTTATTCTTTTAGATTGCACAAACCTGCTTTTCTACCAGTCATCACAAATTCTTTCAGTATCCATTCAAGGTACCATTAAACAACCTCGTCAGGAACCCCACTCCCAATACCCAAACACTTCCATGCTTCCACTATATCGTCCGGATGAACTGCCTATCCATCTTTCATTATATTCATTGCCGATATTACTTCTTTAATTACTGATACACGTGTAGCTCGTACTTCCTCATTCACTTTGTAGCAGTCCCTCTCTCTCATTTTCTTCATTCAGCTTTTGCTTGATTTATTCTTGCCATGTTTCTCTCTTCATCAGTCAAAACATTTTGCTTTCATCCTCTCATAAGCCATCTGTAACATGTCTTCAATTCCCAACCCCCTCTCACTGTCTAGCTATAATATATACTCCTTTCCCTCCTTTGTGTCAAATTTCTCATAATAAATCATCATATGCTTTCTTCAATTCATGACACATTGTCCTAATACTCTTGTTTATTTTCATCATCTCTCTGCTTATTCCACTTTGTCGTGCCAATCTCTTCTGCATTATGGTGTCCTGTTCATCCTCATTCCACCATCATGTCCCTTTGTACCCCTCCTCCTTCCAGATGATACCCTAATAAACCTTTCTTCCTTATCTCTTTAAAACATCAGCTACATGAATCCATTCTTCCAATCCATTCTTTTCCATTTCCTTGCCCATCTTCTCTCAGAACTGTGCCCAACTTTCTTCCTCCTTTAGTTTCTACCATTTTCTTTCAACCATTGGTAGCTTTCCCTGTTTCTCTCTGAATTTCAAGCTCATCTTATACCACCACTCGATCTTGTTTTGCGACACACTCTGCTGCAGTCACTTTACAATTGAGAATCTCTCTCAAGTCACATCTTATCCATAGGTCCTCTTGCGTTTAGATACCGCCACTCTTACTCTGTGATCCTCGCTCTTTCACAAGAAGGTATTCGTCACTACCATCATTATTCCTTTCGAAAAGTCCACTACTCTCTGCCCTTTTTAATTTCTCTCTTTCAAAACATAACTCCCCATTATATCCTCATTTCCTCTATTCCCTTCACAAATTTGCCCATTCAAATCTCCTATCACCACTCTTTTAAAGATGTACTCTCCCTACCTATTCATCCATCTCGCTACACATTCCTGCATCCTATTTTTGGTTCATAAGAGCAACTGTTCCCGAAATCACAATATCCAGACTCATTATATCCGACTCCATTTTCACTTCCAGTACATTACTAATATAATGTAACACACTTCAACAATCATGCCCACACCATTTTTTTTCCATAAAAGGCACAACTAACATTCTAGAGCTTGAATTTATAATAAAAATATAAACTTAAGTATGATACATGGTAGTCATGACATACATTTATGTACAAATCCATGCAAGTTTTCAGCGTCTTATATTCCTAAAAGTTACATAGTAATAATTCTTACAAGGAAACATATTACAGAAACCATGATAACCATCTACAGATGTAATATACAGAGATGTGGACATTATGGCACACTATATACATGTAGTGGCTATTTTGCATGGATTTATATGCAAATTTATGCAAATTATGTATATTAGAATGCTGAAAATTTACTACTGATATCATAATTGTATTCCTGGACCTAACTAACATGGGTATACACACCAGAATTTACTTTCTACGGGTTTCATGTCCCGAGATATGGTCATAAATAGGTTAGATTCCAGCCATTTTGAATATATAAGTCATTTGCATGTTTATACAAATTACGTGTACATGTATAGGGAAAATGACCGGAAAACTGCCAATGATCATAAAATCTGTTCTTTCATCTCCAAAAAACATCGTCTTAGACATGTACATGTACTCTACATGATTATTATGTTAAACATAAGCTTCAATGGGTTATATGGTGGCCATTTTGAATTCATTTACATGCAAATTTATGCAAATTATGTATGTCAGAGTGTTTGAAAGTTTATAATTATATAATATTTGCATTCCCTGACCTTAGAAACATGGGTAGAAACACCAGAATTTACTTTCTGTGGTTCCCATGTGGCAAGATATGGGCAAAAATAGGCCACAAGGCGGCCATTTTGAATTTATGCAAATTAGGCACTGATCCACCACTTGGATTTTCGGGGACTTTCAATATGTTGTTTTGGTAGCTCTTCCAGGTTAAATGCAAGTGGTTTCGTTTCTGTTGCAATTTGTTTTGGGTTATTTCATATTTTGACTGGACTAATACTAACTGCCCCCCCCCCCCCGACAATTTGTGACCGTTCTGCCGCACAAAATTTTTTGACCCCCGTCACTTGCTGACTTTTTACTTTCAAGTCATGTGCATCTTTTGAGACCATTTGTGCGAAAATCAGACACCCTGTTACGACGGTGCGCATCTGTTTATACATGCATGTCACACCAAAAATTGCTTTGGGTGATTTCATGTACAAAATCAGTGCAAATTGTGTTTTCAGCCAAAAATCATAAATGTATTTTTGCTATTACTGATTCAAATTGATTAATTTTATGCTATTTAAGATCACAACAGTGTCACCGATAATAAATTTCCTTGAAAAAACAATAAAAAACAAAAAACAAATAAATAGAAATGCATAAGAAATTCGTGAAACAATCAAATACATAAGAAATTAATTCTGATACGGCAAAATTTTTTGAAGGTAATTGTTAGAAAAGTAAGAAAGAATACCTTCACCAAAAATTAGCATTCTACTAGCTATTTCAAGTGAGTTATAGGTGAAAACATAATTTCATGCACTTATTTGCATAATTAATTACTTAAAAAATAGAAAAAATAAATTTTTAATGAAAATCTAACTATACAGTCGTATAGGTAGTTTACATCCGGCTCTATGAGCATGCAGATTTTTGTGGTGATCCCACAATCTGCGGCCGAGATCTGAAAAGGGGGGGTCAAATTGCCCCCCCCCCCCAGTAAAAACCTGGTCTGAAATATCCCTGTTAAAATAGGGTTAAAAGTGTCTGTAATGGATGCAGAATAGTAATTTTCAGAACAGGTGACCTCAACAAGTAGTGACTGTCTTGTAATACTAAAAATTGATTGAGCCTGGTTCAAGTCCTAGTAATAGTGTTCTTGATGATAACTAGAGGGATATAGAGCTGGGATATTTGATCTAAACCTCATTCGATTGTCGTGGAAAAAAACATCGCTGATAACATGATTTATCGCCGGAGTTGAAAAACAGATTTGTGATGAAGAAGATAAATCTATTTTAGGCTTAAATGAGCCCTGTAACACTGTTATCAAAACGTAGCCAAAACAGTGTTGCTGCTCTAGATCAGAAAATTCATGGTGCTGATTGTTTATAAATTTTTAGTGGTCAGTGTGTTAACAGAGTTGTTATATTATACTAAATGCACCACTGCTCATAATACCACAAGTTTGATAGCTGAACAGCATGGAGGTCTCTCATATCCCCACCCCCTTGTTTCTACCTATATGATTACAGGCAGTTGCACTCGTGTGCAGCATATTCATACCTGTAGGAATTTCTTGAACCCTCCCACTGCAGTGCATGCATTTACCCAGAGACTCCAACTCTCCCGTTTTCAGAGGGAGATCTCCCGCTTTGAGTCCATTTTCACAAAATCTCCCGCCCTCCCGCTTGAGTTTGAATTTCTCCCGCCCAAGCCGTGTTTCTCCTTTTTTCTCCCGCCCAACCACCTTTTTGAAAAGAAATGAATCTGAATCAGTGGATTTGACCCCATTTAGTGTTGTCATATGTTTAGAAATAAGCCTGAGACAGAGAGCTTCTAAAACCCTACAAAATGGCCTCCGGCCGCAAGGAATTTCATGTTTTGCGCCGGTGATGTGGGCTACGCGCACATTAAGAGGTGTTTGGGGTTGGAGTCTCTGCTTACCCCATTAGGTTTTCATAATTGATGGTATTTTGGACCATATCATGCCTGTGGCAATATTTTGAAATAATCACACATGTGATTATCATGTGATAACTTGAGAACGGCTAGTCAGATTTTTATGTTACTTGGGCGAAGTATGTATTATGAGGCACCAATAAACTGATTAGATTTTGGAGCTCAAAGGTCAAAGGTCACCAGGCCTTAAATATGTCTGATTTGGGCTCATTACTGTGATAACTTGAGTATGACTTTTCCGATTTTGATGTAACTTGGGAAAAGTATCTGATAAAAGGCACCAATTTACTGATTTGATTTTGGAGTTGAAAGGTCAGAGGTCAAAGGTCACAAGACCTCATGTCCGAATTGAGCTCATTGCCACGATAATTTAAGAACTGCTTAAATTGGATTTCATATGGGCTTACGCTTATTCATCTAATTGGTCTTGCTACCATGGTAACTTGAAGCTTTTCGAATAACATCAGTTGGATGGGAGTGCGGACTGCGGAGGCATACCCATCAACTGCGCGCAGTCGAACTGCTCTAGTTAGTATTATTATTATTATTTTTGGAAGGGGTGATGTAAATCACGATCCAATTCATGATTTAAAACGTGATTAAAATCAATAAATCTATCATATGTATTTGTTTGCGTATTTATTGACTTGTTATTTACTACTTATTTATTTCTTACATAGTTAATTATTTAATTATTTATCCATTTATTTATTCATGTATTTATCATTTATTTATTAGTATTATATTCATTTATTTGTCAATTTGTTTGTTGTTTCATGAACCTTAGAGCAAGAAAACTCTCACTGCTGCCAAAGAGGAATATGAAAAGGTTCACCAGGAGCTGATGGACGGGATGCCCAACTTCTTTGAGGCTCGCATCGACTACTTCCAACCATGTTTTGAAGCTCTCATCAAATCACAAGTAAGCACGGGTTGGTGGAATTCTGGGGGTCCTACCCCCCCCCCCACAAATTTTCAGGTGGGGGACAAAATCAAATACCCCCCCCCATAATTTTGCATGTGACAGTCATCCACATTCATTTCCACCATGAAACAACCTACTGCTGGAACTGATGATCTTTTTTTTGCTTGTCACATTCATTTGAACTGGGTGTCCCCTTCATGTTCAAGCAGGGTTGGCCAGTAAATGCAGGGTGGTAAATACTGGGTGGTGAATACCGGTATTTTCGGGTAAATACCGCCTTGCGATTTTTGACAAAAACGGGAAATACTGGGAAATACTATAAAAAAGTTATTTCTTGAAGGATAATAACTAAAAATTGAAGAGATTGTTGTGCATTTAGTGTGATTCAACATAAAATACAAAAAAAAAACTAAATTAATTGTTGGTGTTGAACTAGGGACTCATTCTGATCGATGGGACAAGTATTTTACATGGCCAAATCAATACTAAAATGAGGAAAAATATATAAATTACCTGATATTATTTTAGAAAATTTTTCAATCATTTCAGTCTGCAAATATAGGAGAATTGCTCCATAAATCCAGAACACTTAGATAGCATACCCCATCAACAGTTGTTGATTTTGTACTTAGTAAGATGAGGGCCTCACCCTATAAAAAGCTACATGTAACAGTTAAATAATGTAAAGTGTATTACTGTATGTGAAATAACACTGAATTCAGTTATTATCATGACTGAAAACTGAAAATAGGTTTATTATCAGACGTTTCATCTAAAATTTGTTAGTTCAAGGTGGATTTGTGTAAGAAGAGCCCAAAATGAAGGGCATTAATGACCTTCTTAGATGACCTTGTACAACTTCAACAGTACACTGCTAGGTATTACCCTCGTATGTTCCAGTATTTCCCGGTATTGCCCTGTATTTCCCTGTATTTCCCAGTATTTTCTGGTATTTCCCAGTATTTCCCGGGAAATTGCTAACCCTATGTTCAAGGGTGTAGGGAGGCTGGTTTAGGTATGTCTAGGTGCACATCGTGTAAATTTATTTTTGCTTGCAGGGGCAGAACTCCTCTGACTCAGGTGGGGGGGGGGGGAGGGGGTAGGGGGTGGTTGCACCCCTCAGCCTACGCCCTTGATGTGAAAGCGATTTTCACCTGTGCAAATCACTGACATTATGATGTTTGCTCAATACACATGCTGCTTTTTTAAATGGAACTTGCAGAATGTGTTGGACTCTCCAACCTTTCAAATTATACAGAGTTTTATGTAGCTGGTATCATGTTATATGGCTTCTTTACGTTTGTACTTACCATGTTCTTGTTTTACAGACAAATACAAAAAAAAATAATGTTTAGATAGATAGGTCAATAGATGAGGGGCAGCACCTCGGGCTGGGGGGGGGGGTGGAATTTAAAAATACCGGAAATCAAGGATTTTTTGTAGTGTATTTCATGAAGTCTGTTTTGTTTTGACATCCCCACCCCCTTTTGAGATTTTACCCAGGCACTGCCCTGAAGTAGATGGATGATTAAATTGGTTTATTGATAGGTACGTCATAGAGGGAGAGAGTTACATAATCAAAGGACGTATTTTGGAGGCCATCAAGAAATCTTTTTAAAAAAGTAAGTAAATAAATGAATATAATGATGCATAGACATACATATAAATAGATATGCACCATGCTGTACCCCAGGGTATCACATTATGTAATGCCCTCTTGTGTCCATTAGAATTGCAGTTGTATATCAATAGTGCTAATGTTGATTGGTGCACAATATGCAGACATGAACTGACCCAAAGTCAGGTGGAAATTAATTTTGCACAAAAGGAGTTTTTTAACATTGAAAAGCACACTTAAAAATAACTCTACGACAGTTTGGTAACCCAGGGCACAGCATTAAAAAAATAATACTAAGAATTCAACAAAATGGCGAATTTGCCTCGGCGTTCCATGTCATCAGATTGAAAAATAGGTATGTAGAAAAATATGGATGGATATAGTGAAGGATTAATTATCAGATGGATAGATATTGGTACATATTGATATACATATAAGTGGTTACAAATAAATTTTCTATTTTATTCCTGACATTTCCAGGTGCAGTATTACACGGAATGCTTCAAGATCTACGTTGAGATTGCTGCCGAGTTAGAACACAAGGAGACGGTCCAAAGCGATGAGGATTTTGAGGAAGAGTTACACAGCAAGCTGAACGATATACGGGCCCTTTCCATCGTCGTGGACGACTGAGAGGAGAATGGGAGGGGCAGAAGTCAAAGGTCAAAGATCATCAAGCATAATATCATTTAGAAATGGAATATTTTGTTTGATTTTTCAAGTTTAGCAGTAATCAGGGAGTTGTAAATAGGATGGAAAGAAACTCCTTTCCTTTGATCCCATGCTTGAAGCCATTAAAAAGTTACGCCCTACTCCGCAACTGTAAACCAGGGGTTAGATAAAAAAGCGCATGCATTTTATGGGTTTCACGCTCCTACATCAGAAAGATTGTATCTAAGCAACTGTCCACTGTTCCTTTCAATAATCTCTTATTAATTGTCAAATGTGTAATGAGTTAAATGAGTAAACACAGACATGTAATTTCATACCCACTTTCAACTGTAAAAATACAAAAAGGATGTGAAGCATGAACTAGCAAAATACTATATATTGAAGGATCAAATGTATTAAAACATGCAAAAATGATTGGAATATCCTAAAATATTGAGTTTTCGTCAGGATCTAATTTCCTGTCACCAATGCTGTCACACAAATTATACAAAAATCAGACTTCTTATTTTGAAAAATTGGTTGATGCACTACTTCCAACTACAGCGGTCCCTATGAATAGTAAGCAGACCACGAAATTTGGCCTATAATTTGATAAATGCCAAACTGGTGCCTGTCATCCAAATTTGCCCGTGGTGGAAGAGTGGCTA
>JZLH01S0460834.1:26245-46943 GCA_001188425.1 Eucidaris tribuloides | reverse complement strand
AAAAAATCTGAGCCACATGATTCCCCATGCTATCAGAGTCTTTGAGGTCTAAAAATGAAGCCCTGAAAAAGTTGTATTTCAAAATGATTATTTAGTGCTTTATAAAAGTGAACATCATAAGTTGACCAGATTCACGTAACGGCAAATTTCATTTCTACAAATCTACAAACATTCACCGATACGTGAAATCACCGATGATATGTAGACTGAAATCAGAATTCATATGGGCCAGGAAAAATATAAGTTTGAAATAAGAAATCCTTTGGAAATTCAGAATTAATTATTTTTATAAAATTTGTAACGTGCCATGGAAATTAACAGCTCTTTGGGCATTAGGCCTATATACTTGTGTAGCTGCAGACTGCAGAGTTGAATCAACATCAGTTGCCCCAGGGCCCAAGCAGTACAGTGTATTCCAATTTCTCACAAAACATCAAAGTATTGACTGAAATAGCACCCTCTTTTTTCAATTATATCATTGTCAAAATCCCAATCCTCAACAATTTTTTAGTAAATGTCATACACGTGTAGGTACTACCAAATAATATCCTGTACAACAAGAAATCATTCAATATAGGCCCTACACTGCAGTCAAGAAAATGCTATGCACTTTTCTCTTTTCACAGACTATTTTTCAAACAAATCAACCCTCAACATGCCAGGCTTTCAAAACATGAAGACGTCATCCACTGGGTGGCCAGCCGACGTGGGCATCGTGGCCCTGGAGATTTACTTCCCTTCGCAGTATGTCGACCAGACTGAACTGGAGAAGTTCGATGGGGCCTCGTCGGGCAAGTACACCATCGGCCTGGGCCAGAGCAAGATGGGTTTCTGCTCGGACAGAGAAGACATCAACTCCCTGTGTCTGACCGTCGTCCAGAACCTGATGGAGCGGAACAAGATTCCGTCAGATGCCATCGGTCGATTGGAGGTAAGCAAAATACCATTGGCCCCCCCCCACCCCTGCCGTATTTCAGGTGGTACACGTTCTTGTTAGCGAATCTGACATAGTTTGGCAGTCGTTGTTGCTATACTTATGACCGTATCAGGACACTCCCCCTGGATCGAGGACCGCTACCCCCGCTACACTTTATAGTTATAGCCTTGAAAATACTGAAATATTTCAAAGCATTTTTGAGCAGTGTTCTTTCCCATATGATTTAATTTATTTCCACAAATTGTTTAAGACAACCAATATTGTAAATTTCTCTGTTTTGACAATTATTTCCCCTCTGTGAAAGGGAAGATTTTTTACCCAACTTTATTTCCTCCGTGTTCAAATGTCGTAGGTTGGTACAGAAACGATCATCGACAAGTCCAAGAGCGTGAAGACGGTCTTGATGCAGCTATTCCAAGATTCCGGTAACACCGACATCGAAGGAATCGACACGACCAACGCCTGTTATGGTGGCACGGCGGCTCTCTTCAATGCACTGGCCTGGGTGGAGTCTAGTGCTTGGGATGGTAAGACAAGAAAGATCATCTAGTGTAATCCAGGTTTTAAATCCGGTTTAGTCCCCGACTACGGGGGTGGCCGGATTCACCTCGCACTCACAGATATCACCCTCACCCCCTCCCTCCACTTAACTCTATTCGGCGCATCCTCCTCCCTCAACCCAACCCTCCTACTCTCCTCCACCACTTGCTTCTTCCATGTCTTCTTCGGTTGCCCCCTTCCCCTCTGACCAGCCACCTCAAACTCTAGCGCCCTTCTCAAAACATCATTAACATCCCTCCTCAACACATGTCCATACCAACGTACTCCGTTCGCCTTCGCCATCTGATCCACCGTCTCTTCCAAACCCAACATTTGCATCAAATCCTCAGTCTTCTTCCTGTCCATCAGCTTCACACCACACATCGCTCTCACCATTGCTCTCTCAGTCCTTCTCAGAATCCCCATCTCATTTTCACTCAAACACCACGTTTCGCTCCCATACAATATCTTCAGAGGAAACCTTTTCCCATGTAACAACATATATAATTTGTGCAATTTATATTGAAATGGTGGGATTCAAGCAGGGTTTAAATATTTCCCATTTTATGTCATATTTCCTGGACACTGTCTGATGTAGAATTGCCTTCCCATGAACAAAGGCATTGGGAGAAATTTATATTTTCCGGACGATTGTGTGGGAAATAGATTCTGGCTAAGACATAACCCTGAATTCAAGTTCTATGATATTATCGCACATATTGTGCGTGCAACATGCGGTGCAAAGGAGTGGATAGCAGAAAATATTGGACGCTGAGGAAAAATGTTGGACACATCTGGGAACTTTTGTATTAGCCTGTGGCTGATCAGTTGATCAAGTAAAAAGTTTTTCCACACAAATGTTGCCAAAAATTGACCTTTTTGACCATTGGTTCTTTTCACATGAAATCAAAGTCGTGTGATATGTTTACATGTACATCCTTCTGTCAGTCTGTAAGTGAAAATATCAAATAAGGCAATATTTCTCAAACTAGAGAAATTAACCATTAATTTCCTTCTGCTGGCAACATATGCTACATGTAGGGCCTTTCTGCGGCACAACCGACGATTAGTAATTGACATTGCTTTCTACTTTTTGTATATGTAGCATGTGAACTAAAATAGAAATGTAGTGACTGATGAAGTCTGGACATATTGTACATTAGATCTTAAAGGCATTGTATAACAATGTTTCCAGTTTAAAAAATCTGAGCTACATGATTCCCCATGCTACTAGTGTCTTTGATCCAGTCTAAAAATGAAGCCCTGAAAAACTTGCAGTGTAAAACAATCATTAAGTGCTTTAAAAAAGTGAAAATCATTGTGAGACCATTCCAGCTTTCCCCCATAGACTGCTGTGTTGCAGAATTTCCTATCAACCGAGAATAATTAATGTGCCAATTTGTATCTACACATAATGTACTAGTAACAGCATAACTGTCCAAACTTTTGTGTTCTAGGGTGTTTATTTGTCCATTCAAACACTGTCAGATATGTCAGATAGCAAAGTTCGACAATTTTTTAAACGGGTCTTCCACAGTGTTATATAGCGTCTTTTTAAAGTAATATATTCATCCCAAATCTGGTGGTCACTGCTTGTTTTACAGCTGCATGTAAGAAGTATCCATCCTTCTTCAGCGATAACATTCATAGACCAAAATAGCTTGGTCTGATTAGGATAATTTAACCAGAGAAAAGTAAACCAGAGAAAACAAGGAGATTCTGTTTATCACAAGCCAAGTATCAAACTCCCAAATCTTATTTTAGTCCATTTGAGCAGGAACAGCAAATACTACAGTTCTACATGTATTATCACATACTAACAAAGCAGATTAGCAGTGTCATCCTTACTATAAATACTTCTAACAAATTATATTTAGAATGACAATTAGATAAGGGCAGAATTAAACAAAACATTTCTTTTCTTAATAATGTACTTTTATCGTGGGCCAACTATCAAACTCACAAATCTTAGTTTAGTCCATTTGAGCAGGAACAGCAAATACTACAGTTCTACATGTATTATCACAAAGCAGATTAGCAGTGTCATCCTTTACTATAAATACTTCCAACAAATTATATTTTAGAATGACAATTAGATAAGGGCAGAATTAAACAAAACATTCCTTTTCTTAATTATGTACTTTTATCGTGGGCCAACTATCAAACTCACAAATCTTATTTTGGTCCATTTGAGCAGGAAGAGCAAATGCTTCGGTTCTGTTATCACACACTGACAAAATAGTGCTAGATTAGCAGTATCATCTTTACTATAAATACGTCTTACAAATTTTATTTAGAACTAAAATGAGATACATGTATAGGCAGAACTGAACAAAGAATTCCTTTTTGTATATTTTTATTCCGTTTATTAAAAGAACAGTTGTGACTAAATTGGGATGAGGACTGTTTACTCTTATTCTTAAGTGATAATTTTCAAACTTCTATTTATATCCAATTTAATCGGTAACCTCTCAAGATCTTGTTTGATTGCTGACATAATGATACGGTATCTGCCCATTTTTTTATTCTTTTCATTTATGTTTATTTGTATGTAAAGTAAAGGTTGAGAATAGTTCAGCACTCCACGATTTGTTTGCTGAGAAATTCAAACATTTGAGATATCCTAATATAGAATTGTATACATTGTTGTGGTCCAAAAGTATATAAACCTGCTTTGGTATTAATCCAGACATTTTGTGTTATTTTTATGCTTGTACATACATGTACTAAATTTAGTAGTCTGATTTGTATTGCAAGGTTAAGTACTGCTCTGGGCAGGTCCAAGCTATTGTCCCTTCTGAAGCAAAAAATTCATCAACGTGGAATTGGCACAAACTATATGCCATTTTAAAGCCAACATTTTGAAGTTTATGGAACATATAAAAAAAATTGTATGAAATGTAAAATTAACGAATGCCAGGGGAATAATTTGTACGAATAATTAATTAGCGTGACGTACGGGACATTGTGTAATTAAATCTGTAAATTATTCTAATGATGTATTTGCAATATATAACAGGAGGACCTATAGACTCCCTCATAAGGATTATTTGATAAAAATTTCAGGTGTCAACAATTATTAATTATGCTAATTTGATTACGTGCCACATGTAGTGTCCCGTACGTCACAATTTTGCATATAATTTTTTAGATTTAAAGTGGGAAAAGCTTGATTGTTTTGGAAAATATTTTGTAAAGTTCTAATTTATGATAGCACACATTGAAATATAATAATACATTAATGACAGTAAATTCCATTCTAATTATATAGTCAAATTAAAATTTGTGACGTACGGGACAACTGTGTGACGTACAGGACATTTTGTAGTCTGCTATGCAGACACTAATTTGCATATGACCTTTTTTGTACAGGTCATGGGTAAAGTGAGTTATTCTTGAGTGCAAATGAAAGCATTACAATATTTGAAGTTAAGATGTAAATTTCATACAGACTGATTATGTACAAACTTACTGGAAATGTTGCATATCAAAATAAGGTCTGCATGTGCAGACTAGTGGTGTCGGGTGACACCTTGGCTAGGTAAGAGCAATGTGCTACAAATGATTACTACATAAAATGTTATAAAGTATGCATTTTGTGATACTGTGCAGGCCTGATTAAGATTTTAACTTTATAAAACTAATATTCAGCAAGACAAATAAAGCTGTATTTAGTGTTTTAAAACATATCTAATTAATTTGCACTAACGAATAAATTGTTTTGCATGTCAATTGATCCATATATTACCCCCCAGTTTCTGCCTGTTGTGTAGCAATTACAAATACTCATGTCTGCTAGTTCATAGTTTTTATGATGCTTTATTGTAAAATCTTTAATTTATGAGGAAAGGAAAGAATTAATTACTATAAATTCTTGTAATAACAAGACTATGTATGAAATTGTCTTGTTTACATGCATTTCTACATAGGGAAAATTGTCCCGTACGTCACATGTCCCGTACGTCACACGCACCATTTTATATTTTAGTCAGAAGAAAAGCAATAACAAACATTGAATTATTTCACTTCATGGTGAATAATGGTGCAATGTATAGTGGATTAATATATCACAGACTGAAATTTATTACTGATGTAGATTCATAGAATTTTTATAATAAACATTTTTCTTTAAAAAGCACATTTTCTGCGGTCCCGTACGTCACACAGCATATTAATTAACATAAACCTCGTTAATGGAAGTTTTCAATACTGTAGTTTTTACACAGTTAGAAGACCACTAAGAGCTTCCCAAACTGCACTACAGATTTAAACACATGTCTCTCTTTTTAGAATAAGGCTCTCTGAAAGCCTCTGAATGTCCCGTACGTCACATTTCAAATAGCTTGGACCTGCCCCTCTACATTTAGAATAGATTAAAAGTTACTAACCTTGGACGTTTGTTAGTTTTCGCACACAAAAGTCAATATTTGTGAGTCTGGAAATATATCTTGTCAAGTCGTGTGCTGATAAAAATCACCCCTGCTCTGACTAAAAGTGTAAAAAACTGATTAATTCAGTCAAACTTATCTCAGTGGCCACCTCTTTATAGCAGCCAACCTGTACAGTAGTGGTCACTAAAATGATTCCCCTGGAGACAAATTATGTGTTAAAGAACCTGTCTATAGCAGCCACCTGTGTAGAAAGGCCACATTATTAGTTTCCTATGGGTGAACACTATAGACAAGTTTCACTTTACTTGAGAAAAAGATTATCCTTTACACATGTATTCCACTTACTGTAAAACCAGAAATTTTTGCGAGCATAAAACTTTCGCGAATTTCGCGAGGAGTCGAGATTCGTGAAAGTAAAATGCACGCGAAAGATTGTGTCTAACGTTACACATCTTTTTGAACGCCAATACAAGTTCGTGTACAAGTCAATGACTTGAGAGATCTGGAAAGTGTGCGATCACTTACGACGGTTGCAATGCACTTCTTCATTTGATAAAACGGTGTTTCAGAGAAAACGGAAATTTTCTTTAAATTGTTGTGATCATTTATCAACAAAACACGCAAATGCTTCTACCTAGCAATATCGCTTTATTTAATTTTTATTCATGGTTGTGATTTCGCGAAAGTTTCATGCACGCGAAATGGCTGTCGGCTCCTAATCGCGAAAGTTTCGTGTCGCGAAAGTATAGTGTTTTACAGTATTATCTGCAAAACTTTACCGAACATCTTGCTGACAAAGAGAAAGAGAGAAAGGATTGGAGAAATAAATAAATTGATAACTGGATGTGCCCTATGTTAACTCTACAAGATTTTAAGAATCTCAACCGGTTAATATTCATCAAATCTTATGAAAGAGTATTCTGTTCACTGCCATTATTGGTGTGTAGACCTTTCATTGACTAGATAATTGAATGGATCTTCACTCAAGCAGTTGGGATAAAAAGTGAAAGTGAATGATTAACAATGTCCATGAAACCAAAGTCCATGCCTGCCCCCGCCCCTCCCACTTCCACAAAAAGTTCTTGAATGCCAGAGATTTACCTATCAAAAAGACTACAGTTAAATTAGATCTGAGGATGGATGACCCTTCAAGTGTTTTATCAATGGTCCAGAGTTTTGTGGGTAGTGAACCTTATTTGGGCTAACATTTACCACAATTAAAAAAATCTCAGCTACATGATTCCCCATGCTACCAGTGTCTTTGATAAGGTCTAAAATGAAGCCCTGAAAAAATTGTATTTCAAAATAATTATTTAGTGCTTTAAAAAAGTGAAAATCGTAAGTTGGTCGGATTCACAAACTTCCAAACTTTTGTAATCTAGGGTTTATTGTCTATTCAAAAACACTATTATACAGCGTGTATCAAAAAAAGTAAGACACTTAGAAAAAAAATTATTAAAAATTGTTTTCAGTGATTTTGAGATTATTTTCTCGATATGATGATATTTTACGCTTGGACCTAAGCTATCTGATGACACTGTTGTATTGAAAAGTATTTCACAACAATGAGTGAGCACAACTCCGCTTTTTGCAATCGTCAAAAATGCATTTGCGCACAAATTGTGTTCTTAATAATAATGTTTAATCCCACATACTGTGCTGCAGAAGCTCTAAACTGATAGTGCACAAGGATTGAATCCTCAGCATGCTCAGAGAAAGTTTAATATCAATTTTGTGACAAATAAAGACAAAAATGAAGGCACTGATTCAATATATATCCATAAAAAGAAGAGAAGGTCATGTTTTGCAAGATGAAATGTGAATTTTAAAAAAAAAATCATTTTCTCTTTTTCAGGGGTTGGGGGTTGGTAATTTATCTGAATTATTGCTTTATTTTGTCTTTGTCACAAAACTGATATATAGCTCTTCTCCTGAGCATCGCTGAGGATTGAAATGTAGCAAAAATGAAGCAATGATTCAGATACAACACACCCTACCCCTTCAAAAACAAAAAATGCCATTTCTTCAATTCACAGTTCATCTGCAAACATGACATTTTCTCCTTTTTAGGGGGGTACTTCTGAATTATTGCTTCATTTTTGTCTGTTTTGCTCACAAAAATTGAGATTACACTCTTCTCTGAAAGCATGCTGAGGATTTCTATCCTTGTGCACAGCAGTGAGAGCTTCGCAGCACCGGTCAGTGACGCATTTTAAAACATTGACATAGAACACAATCTAGTCGCAAATGCATTTTGCGCCTAATTGTGACGAAAAGTGACTGTGCTCACTCATGCTGAAATACTTTCAATAACTATAGTGTCATAAGATAGCTTAGATCCAACGTAAAATATGCATATCAAAAAATAGATTGCGTAGATCAATGAAATATTTGCGTAATAAATTTTTTTTCTGATGTGTCTACTTTTTTTTTGATACACGCTGTATAGCGCAGATATCAAAATTGGACAATTTTTTGTCTCGCTCTGCGTAGCGTGACGAGACATAGGTATCACTATTTCCGTTTGCGGTTCGGGTCGGCGTCGGCGGTGTCGCGTCGTCACAAATTGTGTTGTTACACCCAATTTGGAATAAGTCATGAAGCAAAGTCAATGACTTCCATGACTGCACTGTGCTATGTTGTACACACAAATAACTTCCTATAGCTTCGGGTAGATCACCAAATCATCACCAGAGTCCATCCTTTGAAGCGCCGCAGGTCAAGTTCGATATATTGAGTCGAATTGAATAAGGTCAAAGGTCAAGAAACTTTCCATACTGGCACTGTGCTATGTTGTACACTACAATAACTTTCTACTATCTTGAGGTAGATTGCCCAATCAAACAAGAGTGTCCATCTCTTGAAGTGCAGGTGAATAGTGCAAAAATGTGATTGTTTTGAATAAGGTCAAAGGTCAAATGAACTGGTCCATGATCTGCAGCTGGCTGAGTTGAGCGAGCACAATAACTTCTATATAAGCTTCGAGTGGATCGACAAATTCATACCAGAGTGCGATGCTCGTGAGAGCGACGAGAGAGTTAAATATTAGTCATAATTTAAAATAAGTCGAAGTCAAAGAGTCAATGAACTTTCTCATCATTACTGCACTGTCTATTTGTACACACATAACTTCTAAATAGCCTTCGAGGTATGATGGCCAAATTCATCACAAAGGTCCATCTCTTGAAGGTGGCAGTGCAAGTTCGAATGTGCAGTTGAATAGTTGATTAAGGTTCAAAGTGTGCGAGAGAGCGAGAGTGAGATTTCCATACTGCACACGTGCGATAGGTTGACAGATAGCATAGTTTTTGATTTGCGATATGCAGGCGAGACAATGCTTGGCGTTTGCCTTGTGTTAATTGAAGCTCCAAAATGTTAGCCTATCACTTTAACCAATGTTATGTCTGTTTTTTTTTTCCGCAGGTCGTTATGCCCTAGTTGTCGCTGGGGATATAGCAGTCTATGCCACGGGGAGTGCCAGGCCAACTGGGGGAGCTGGGGCTGTCGCCATGCTGGTTGGACCACATGCACCACTGGTTATTGAACGAGGTAATGACATGTACATTGTCTGTACTCTGTAGACTTCCCCTGGAATTGATCTCTTAAAGGGGTAGTCCGCCCTGGGATCAAGTTGATTTTAATAAAAGTAGAAAAATGAGAGAAACCTATCAATAAAGGTTTGGCGAAAATCCATCAAAGGATGACAGAGTTATGAATTTTGAAAGTTTTAAATTTGTGAAATTGTGACTTCATGAGTGAGCAGCTTCCCCATTTGTAATGTAATATAAATTAAATTCCATAAAGTGCCATTTTCTCAGAAAAATTGAAAAGGATTTTAACTGTGCATTTAATATATATAGTCAGAAACATTATTTCATACGTTTCTGTGTAAAAGAAAACATTCAGTTATCATGAACTGTTAAAAAATGACAATTTTTCTGAATTTATTAACCAACTTGATGTCAGGGTGGACTTTCCCTTTAACGAGAATGAAACCCAGACATGCAGCTTTCACAAAAAGCAAAACAGTAACAGAAAGAAAAAAAACATTCAAGAGTTATGAATATTCAAATATTAAATCCCTATTATGGATGATTGTTAGATTGGCAACTCTGCCACTTTTCATGATTGGATTGTGGAAAATTCCCTGTTGACTTTGTACACAAATTTTCACCGTAACTTGCCAGTTATTCATCAAACATCCCATTTCTTCTTGCTTGCCATTGAAGTATGTAACAGCAAAAATTGTTTTGCATGCTTTTAAAAGAATTGGCTCACATTCTTTTACAAATTTGTCGTAGAAAACATGTGGAAGTTCTCCGCTACTCTCAGTCACAAAATGTGTAGAGCTTGCCAATCTCTAGCGAATCCTCCAACATGTCAATACAGATTTAGTAAACTCTCCTGTAACATCATTTACTCTTTGAACAGTTAAGCAAATTGCTTTCTCTCGTTATTGTTCTGTATTCTCTGAAAGCAGATAGACTGTCTGGGTTCCAATCCACTTCAAAGCTGTTGTGGCATACCCCCCCCCCCCCCCGCCCCCCCCCCGCCATGCACAACCAAACCAACAAAGTAAAACAAAAAAGCTTTTGAACTAAAAACTTAATTTTACTATGAAAAAACGGATAATGTGCAAGGCATTTGTGCAAAGAGGAATGCATTACAAGTAGTACAGTGTACACAACGGACATTACAGTACTGTATTAGCCACCCACATATGTACAACGTATTCTACATGTACAGTACAAATTACCAAAACAATATCAGTGCTCTTTTATGCACAACACTTCCTCACCAAATACGTGAACTTTAGTAGGAGGGAGCAAGAGAAAGTTTCAAATGAATAGTACAAAGTATACATAACTTAACAATTAAATTATTGTTCAAGCAGAAAAATGCTTCAAGGACTGTTGGAAAACTGCCCGGATACTCTGGGGGAGCTGATTCCTCAGGTGTTGGGCAGCAACGGAGAAGGATTTGTCTCCTGCATGAGTAAAACCCCCTTCAGATAGCCCAAATTCGCCGGCTATGAGCCGGCTCTGGTACTCCTTCACTTTTCTGTCTGAATGATTTAAGCTGGCGAAAAGGAGTATTCAGTACGCCCGCTCTGAGCCCACTCTGAAACACCTCTGGAGGTGTTTCAGAGCCGGCGAAAAGGAGTAGCTGATACGCTTCACCTTCTGAAAGCCGTCTCTGCTACTCGTTGCGCAGTGATGCATACAAAGTTCACCAACATTCACGCTGAAGAACAAAATTTGCAAATTTGCACTTCCTGTTCAGGTCTCGCAAGGTGATTAGTGACTCCACCTTTTTGGTTGCTGTGTGAATGGATTAAGACGGCGAAAAGGCGTAGCTGCTACGCGAATTCTGTGCTATCTGAAGGGGGTCATCCGGGGGATTCGAGACCGCTCAGAGCCGCCGCAGCTACACCTTTTTCTGTCTGAATGTGGCTTAAGAGTCAGTCCTTGGGATTGATAGCAGGGTTGGGTCCTTGCCAGACTGTAGTCCTTGTCTTTCTGTCTAATGACATGTAATTAGGTTCTTGGGGGTAAGAGGGAGCCCTATGCTGGAGACCTTTGTAGGTGACTGATGGGATTTTGGAACTGATTCGCTTTTGGACAGGAAGCCATTATAATTGCCGAAGGAGAGGAGAGGCATGGTTGCACTTCTTGGCAAGAAAAAAAAACTTGTTACTTGGTTTTTAGCAAAGTTGTATCCAAAGCTGTTCTCGAGGCCAATTTCTGGAGGCCTCAGTCTCAGTCTTGGACTTAGTCATCTTTATAAGTTTGAACAGGGGCAGCCATCCCCCCCCCATCCCATTTTTTAAAGTAGTGAAAATCATGGGTTTTTTTAGTAAATTTCAAAACATTGTCCCCCCCCCCCCCACTGATTTTTTAATTTTTGGGATTTGGGAAAAATTGTTTCCTGACAGATTTCACCCTGGTGCCGCCACTGCTACATGGAAAGATTGTGTTTTGGGACGGTCTTGGTATTGGACCCTTTGGTCTTGAATGCAACACTGTTTTAATCTCACCAAAGGCGCTGGACATTACTCAGTGAATTGCCATATAGCAGGGAGTGTGCAGAATCAATATCACTGGAAAATATGACTATTGGAAAGTATCTCTTACTTTTCTTTCTTTCTTCAATATCAACTCAGGCCGACATTGCTGGGCTAGGGTAGGATGAACTGAGTTGACATTGGCATCTTTGGCAAGTTAAGACTTAATTCAGAGGTCATAATGCTGTTGTTGTACATGTGCATTCTATGCATTTAGGACTGAAGGAGATGATCCATATTCTATAATTTGTAGTTAATGCCGGTGTTGTATTCAAGGCTGGCCTCGGTCTTGGTCTCGGTCCAAGTCACCTGTACAAACCCTATAGAAAGGCTGTGTTTTGGGTCAGCCTCGGCCTCGGATCCTGCAGATACAACACTGGTCAGTGCTGTAACAGGTGCCACGCCTGAACCTGAACCCAGACCCAATCAGACAGGATTTTTAATCATCTTTCACGCTTTCTTCCTAGACTCAGCTGGACCCAGATTTTGTATTCAAGTCTGACAATTATTTGTTAATGATAGTTTTAATGATATTTCAAGAATTATCCACTCCTTTTCTTGCCAAACTGTCGCTGACCACAGAGTCATACAAGTACATGTTAGCAAAGTCAGAAAAGTTATAAATTGAGGAAAGCAACATACGTCAAGGGTTTCTTCTGAATAACATGAGTGCCAGTGCCATTATCCTTGAATTTGTTGACAGTTTGCACAGGACCTGGACCCTGTTGGACCCAGACTGTATTTTGCTTTGAGGTACCAGCCTCAAAATGGACCTACAGAGACCTAATTTTGAATGTCCAGTTACAGCATTACATGTAATTGTAGTTTCTGCTGGCTTTAGTCAGGGCTCCACACTAACTTTTTTTGTCCGCTTGCCCTTTGGGCAAGTGAAATTATCATTTTCAGATTTTTACTTGCCCGAATAAAAATTTACTTGCCCGAAAATAAATGCTATTAAAACCATTAACAATTATTTCTCACTAATTTCAACCACTACCTTTCAAGTTTTAATAGCATTGAAAGTTTGTATTTTAATTCTGGGGCTTGCAAAAAGGTGTGATTTCTGAATTTTAAGAGTCATAAAATGAAGTATGATGAAAAAATTAAATATGGAATTAGTAAAGTTAGCTGAACAAAAAATTTAACATACTGTATTGGTAAGATTTGGGACATATTTTTTTTTTTCATTTGAGGATCAAAATTTTACTTGCCCAATTGGGCAAGTAAATCTAAACATTTTGAGTTTTTACTTGCCCGACATGAAATTTTACTTGCCCTGGGCAAGCGGGCAAGTGCTCGTGTCGAGCCCTGCATGGTGCCACTGAGATTGCACAATGAACAATGGACAATAGGAGGTGTGGTGCACTACAGCACAATAGTTCCTGACCTACCGTGTACTGTACATGTACAAGGGTTCTATGAACCTTCCCTGACCCTCGGTGTATTATCAGACTCATGGGGCCCTGTTTGCTTTATGATAATTTGACCTCTGATTATGGGTTTGATAACTCCCTGTTCTTGATTGTTGAGAGTAAACCACATAGCATCGTGTGATCTAGTCGTGAGGTAGTGTAGTTGTATACTTGATACACATACATACGGTATGTTAATCCTCAAAGTATTTTTGCTCATGATTCATGAAAATTTATGTGATCTCCAGATTTCATGAAATCTTCCAATAGCTGACTGTCAATATCTACACAAGCCCCAATATTTACTATACTTCATTTAGTGACATTTTCTGTTGTTCAATTTAGCACGTCTTTGTCAGTACTGGTAAGGGTTCTCAACTGACACACACAAACATTATATTTGTGCATGTCACAGAATTATCAGAGGGATGGAGGGAAAGCAGGGGAGGGATGGATTGAGAAAGGGAGAGGTAGGAGGGGAGGGAGGAGAGGAAAGTTGGAGGGGGGGGAGAAAGAAGGAGGAAAGCCATTGATCACAGAAGGCTTAAAATGCATTTCTGGCTTAGACCTTGCAAAACATGGAAAGAGACAACAGAACAAGATATACAAATACATCTGGTCTCATCCAGGTGGACAAATATATAACCAATGAGCTCAGAAAAGGGCCGTCAAAGGAATGTAGGGTCCCACCCCAAAAACTGGTAAAAGGTTGCTGAGCTAAAATTGATCAAGAAATGGATTGTTTTGTAGTTACGTGTATAACTCTTAAAAACAGGATGATTTTTTCTTAAGAAATTAAACTTAACTGGCACAATTTCATACGTGTCAAATTAGTTTACACGTCACTTCATTTAAAGAAAAATGTAGTAATTTGTAGTAAATTTAGTGATGTAAAAAATAAAATGGATAATAAAAGGTATATGCATATCAATGACTGTCCATTCGGCAAACCGGTGGGTTGTTAATATCCCATTGAAGGTTTACAGTACATATGTGAGCTGATGTGCCATCAGCACACTAATTGATAATGATGATGATGATGATGATGATGATGATGATGATGATGATGATGATGATGATGATGATGATGATGATGGTGACAGTGATGGTGATGGTGATGGTGATGATGGTGATGATGATGATAATCAGCTCAAATCTGTTTCTTTTTTCTTGGACCATTGACAGGGCTCCGTAGCACTCACATGCAGCATGTCTACGACTTCTACAAACCAGACATGGCCTCGGAGTATCCACGTGTCGATGGTAAACTGTCCATTCAGTGCTACTTGGGGGCGCTAGACAAATGCTACCAGCGCTACGTTGCAAAAGCTGAGGCAGCTCTACAAAATGGTATGTATGCATGTAATGTAAATTTATGGGGTTACAAGTTTAGAAATAGTTACATGATGAACTAAACTAAGTTAGTTTAATTTTTGATAAGAAATTTTGAAAAGTGTAAATTGGAAATGTCAATGTATTGTATTGTAGATCCCAATTTTCAAAATAGATTTCAAGTGGGACTCTGAATTTTAAGTTTTAATTTTTCATTTCTTTCAATAGCCTGTTTGCCATTGAGATCAAACTTTAAAACTAACCTGCAAGACTTCCTTATGACAACAAACTTGGGTAAGGGATGTCATAAACCTTTGCGTTATTTAATCATGGGTGTGTGAGACACAATCTTGCTACTGCCTTGTTGTAATACCTGTAGGTGGCCTTTCGTCATCTGTTTCATCAAATTTAAAGATTACAGCTTGTTCAAAATTCAGCTGCATGACTCGTAACATGAGAGATATGAACAAATATCCCCAGTCTTAGAAATTTACATTGGCTACCGACTTGTATCCAGTTCTGGTTTACAGTATAATTATAAAGTACTTTTAGCCTATCAATTCTTTCATCAGTTTGCTCTATCATATTTCATTGAATTGCTAGCACAGTGTGAACTAGAAAGAATGCTACATTCTAGTAAAAAGTCATTATTACATGTCCCATGCACTACTGTAAAAGTGGATACTTTCGCGCGGTTTATTTTTCGTGCTGGCAGAGTTTGGTGAAGTTTCGCATGTTTTTGATTTGGCGGACAGCTGGAGTGGGTTAAAGTGATAGGCTAACATTGTGGAGCTTCAATTTAAAAAATTGTCAAACTTTGATATCTGAGCTACATAGTAGTGTTCAAATGGACAAATAAACACCCTAGAATACAAAAGTTTGGAAAGTTACACTGCCAATGGCAAGTTATACGTGAATAAACAATAAAACTCGGCGAGTTTTATTAACCTACGTGTACACACAGTAAGTCTGTGGGAGGAAATGGGCAAGTGAATCTGGTCAACTTACGATTTTCACTTTTTTAAAGCACTAAATAATCATTTTGAAATACAATTTTTTCAGGGCTTCATTTTTAGACCTCATCAAAGACACTGGTAGCATGGGGAATCATGTGGCTCAGATTTTTTTAATTGTGGTAAATGTTAGCCAATACCTTTAAGCAACCATACAATGCACAACACTACCTCAGTAGCTAGCTGCACATACACACATTGTGTAAACCAAGTTCAAACAACAAACATTCAAAGCAAAAAATAAGAATAAGAAAATTTGTGTGTTCTTACTTTCGCGCTAGCATTGGCAAGCGCGAAATGAGCGAAAATACCACACTGCGAAATATTCAACGTTTACAGTATGACAAAGTCGTGTGGAGAAAGGTCATTTTCAGCTCTACTGCTTTATGGAATAATGTGGAAGTTAAGAGCATATGAAAAGTTCAGAAGAAATTTGGAAACACATTCATTTAGCATTCTGTAAAATCTCACAATGACGAGCCCAGTGCATCATTTCCACTCATTTTGTATCTTTATTCTGTAAAGTGCTTAGCAGAGTTGTTGACTCGAGTTGGTGACTTGGACTCGAGTCAGACTCGAGTCGTCAATTTTTCTGACTTGCGACTTGACTTGACTCGAGAAAAAATGACTTGGTTACAACACTGCATGATTATGAGTGAGGTATCTTTTTGTTTTTGTTTATAAAATTGTTAAAAACTCTTTATTCTTGGTCAATATGCACCCTCTAGATGTCCTTTCTTTTATTCAACGGCCATCTGAATAAATGTTTTCTCATCTGCAGCAAAGACTGTGCGGCGTTGTTTATTTTGGGGCACAATTTTTTATGTTGTTGACTTGTAATTGACATGACTTGACTTGCAACGAAATGACTTGCGACTTGATTTGACTTGTGGGCAGATGACTTGTGACTTGACTTGACTTGAGACAGAATGACTTGCGACTTGACTTGAGAAAAAAATGACTTGGTTACAATACTGGCGCTTAGCTTAGTGACATGCCAGTGTGACTCTGTGTTATGTGGTATTCAGAAATGTTTCATCATTATCTATTATTCTTTCTCTACCAAATCTGACAGAAGGTGAGGCTGGTAGGATAACAGTGGAATCTTTCGACGGTTTCTGCTTTCATTCACCGTACTGCAAGTTGGTCCAGAAGTCGCTGGGCCGCCTCGTTCTCAACGACTTTCTCAGGGACCCGTCGCCAGACACGAGTGAGGGTGGCAAATACGCTAGTGTAGAATCATTTAGGTGAGTTTGTATCAAGATAACTCCCCCGAGGACAATTCCTCCACCTGACAACTCCCCTGGCAGAATTCTCCTGAAGAGGATGGTTCCCCTGAGGATGACTGACCCAGGGGGACATCTCGCCCCAGAGGACAATTTCCTTGGACGACTACTTCTCCAAGATTAACTCAGATTTTTGAAACATTGTTAAATTCCTGTGGGGGAGTTGTCCTCCAAGGGGAATTGTCCTCTGGGGGAGTTGTCCTCCAAGGGAGTTGTCCATGGGGGAGTTGTCCTCAGGAGGGAGTTATCCACAGTGGTTTATATGAAGTTGAGTGTCTATTAATCATCCGATCATATGCTGCATAGTGCGCAGGAACAAAAAAGGGGATTTAAATCACCATATTAACTACTTCAAAATATACACTCAAACTTCACTTGTCACTTACGTATTCACACACTGGCTCTTATTCATGATTATTATCTGTCAGTTCTAATCAGTGACGGAGTGTTCATGAAGAACTCTTCTTGCCCTCAAAATTCAGAGAGTATTGTTGATTCATCCCTACCCCTGCCATCAGAAGCCGGACATTTTTATTTTTTCTGTCGTTTTTGTATCAAAAGTAGATTCATGAGTGATTAACTATGGTCGCCACTAAGCAGATCTGTATTAAATGTGGCCACATGAAGACGTAATAAACAGAAAAACACACCAGTACGAAAATGCGATACTTTACTTTGACACATTTTTCATGGAGTACTTGTATATCTGTAATACATAATTTATACATTTTTACTGTTCAGAATCCAAAGTGAGCGTTTGCTAACGTGTCTCAAAAAGTGAAATATCTGCTTCTATAGTTTTCATAATTTAGTGCCTCTGGGCGAGACCACAGACTTTTATCCACAATTTCCACTACTGCCAATACATTTATGTTCTGAGTAATCAATAATTCGGTGTTTAACCCTATATTTAGCGGGGGGGGGGAGGGGGTCAATTTTGATCGAATTCGCGACCATGCCGCCCCCGCAAAATTTTTTCACCGCGTCACCTGGGCGACTTTTTTAACTTTCAAGTCTGTGCGCATCTTGCAGACTTGTTTCAGTGAAAAATTCGTGACATACCGTTACGATTGACTGGCTGCGACTCTAACCAGGCATGTCAACCCAAAATGGGCCTAAAAAAAACATGATTTCGTTGTACAAAATCAATGGCAAATCAGCCCCATAAATCATAAATGTATGATATTTTGCGTTACTGGTTGAGACATGATTAATTTTATTCTGTTTATAATTGCAAAAGGCGGCCCCAACAAATTTTCACGAAAAAACAATAGAAAACAAAGTCGAAAAAAAACAAAGAAATACTATAAGACAAACTTCACAAATAACTAAATGACATAGAAATTAATTCCAATCGCAATATGTTTTGTGAGAACAGTGTTAGAAATGTCAAATGACAATATTTCACATAAAAATTAGCATTTTAGCTACTGTTTATGATAATTATTAGGTTGGAAAACCAAAATTGCATACACTTATTTGCATAATTAATTACTTCATGAAGAGAAAAAAATAATTTTTTTTAAATGTTACAAGTTATATACCGCTCGTAGTTTACATCTGTTACATCCGCTTCTACTGGCCCACCCAAATTCCGCGGCATCTGCAACTGTAACATCGCCGTAGGTCGAGAGCTGACAGGGGGGGCGTCAGATTGACCCCCCCCCCAGCTAAAAAACCTTTGGTTCTCGAAATAAGCCCCAGTTAAAAAATAGGCATTAACAATGTAACTTTGAGAACTGCTTGATTTGGTGGCGAAAATCTTTATGCCAAGTTCCACAAATCCCATTTTGTTGGTTTTGGGTGAAAGTATATTTAATGTTTGGAGAGTTAGCTTCAACTTTCAATATATTAAGAAATGATTCTATAGGATTGGCCAGTTAAACACTGTTAATTAAACAGGGAAATTTCCGTTCACTTTGGCCCAGAATAAAAACCTAACATTATGTACAGGTTTCCCACAGATAATGGGTGGTCTGGTGAGCACATCAACATGATGATAGTGAAGTTGTCAAAAAACACAGTGACAAGTGTGACTGTGCCATCTTCGCCTGTACAATGGATATAATCAAATTACCAGGTCTGTATCATAATGCATCCAAAACAATATAATGGTAGGTTAATGATCTACTGCAATGACTCATTATTTTAGTCGCCTAGATTCAAACTGGTAAGATGCTCCGACAAACTGAGAATAGAAACCTCATGGAAGCCTATATAAGACGCCACCAACACAAACCAGCCTCAACTTACCAATGCGCAATAATACACGCGCCTCTGCTACCGTCTCCCATACCAATAAACATTGGCCAATGTCCACTCAAAATAACAATGCCAATAGTCTCACGAACACCCACTGCCATTCCCCAATACCCAATCCTCCTACAATCAACCACCCTACAAAAATCTGAATAAGCTAGTTCCCTCAAAATACCTAGAAATAAAAATAAAATAGAAGACTTACTACATAAAACTCTAGCCGAGGCCAAACGACCCAACGACAATGCCTCAAAATAATATCACCAGTGACAATATACATATCTGAAATCGAGTGAGAGGTAGAAGAGGGTGAATTCATAAAATCGATCGCATCACACTTTGATAATTTATCTGCCTAATATGCATCAATTAACAAACGCCATCAGGTGTCGATCAGTATTGCAATACTGCTACTGCGATATGTTACGGCAAAAACGTACGCGTTCAGCCAGCAACGACGCACGTTTGTAGAAAGTCGATGCTTATGCGAGCAGAACTCATTGCGCGGAGCACATAGTCGGGAATATATGTACATATTTGATCTGATTTATCAAAATATTGGATTACTGTCATGGGCTAAGACAACTGAATTGTTGGTTATTTTGTAGCTGTTGTTCTAGTTGCTACACACATTTTGATGTTTGGGGGGGTATTGGTACACATTAAAGATTAATTACTGATCATTATTGTGAAATACCCAAAAGATGTCTTATTTATGGTGATTGAGATTAATTCTGTACTTAGAATCTGAGAAAGCTTTGCAATGGATGATGCTAGGTTCATGACAGCTCTAACAGAGGATTTTTTGCATCCCCTGGCGCAGCTATATTTTAACATGTGCATCAGCATTTTGTCACAAGAATATTACTTTCATGCAAATACACAAACATAGCCCTTTGCACCTGCAAGATAACAGTGGGTCCCTGTTCGGGCCACTGCAGATACACGATCAGTCTATTGGTCTGATTTCGGAAGAAAATGGAATAGCATTTTGATTAAATATTTCAAGACATCACAATTTGTTATTAACGGTTATGAATAGTCATACAATAGTAAAATCGAAAGTATTGGCCGGCTTTTAAGCTCTCTAGTCAGAAGGAAAAGCCAAAATTTAGCTTTCAAATTCGTAGTGATGGTGAAAGAAGTCCTACAACTTAAAATAAATTGCCCCTTACTCTGGGTTCAGGCTGACGGTTGCCATCAAATTCCCATTTTAAGTATTCTATATTATCGGTCAGAACCCAAATCGAATAAGTTTTTATTTTGTGTAATAATGCCCAAATTAAATGCTACTGCCGATTTATTGGTGCATAATTTTGATCGTAACCGATCGTGTAGTGTGCGGTGGCCCTGTTAGTCCAATCTATTTTCAGTATAATTTGTTACTGGGCATGATGGGGCTCGGAACAATTTGTTTATGGTTTCAACAAGGCCTGATCTAATAATACAGAGGTCTAGTATATG
>JZLH01S0460712.1:19889-33111 GCA_001188425.1 Eucidaris tribuloides | reverse complement strand
ACACACACACACACACACACACACACACACACACACACACACACACACACACACACACACACACACCGACAAGAGCTACATTGTTGTGTTCCATAATAGGTATAAAAAACACATTGTGAGTGTATGATTTTAACCCCCACAATGCCAAAATATGCCCACAATGTAACCTCATACGTAAACATACACCCACAATGTACCTCCTGCACGCCCAAAACATACAATAGACACACAACACACAAAAGACACACAACATCATTTTGGGAGTAAAAAACGGTTCACTTTAGTTTTAAACCGCTTTAAAATGTTTCATTTTTTTGGGGTACACCCACAATGCCGAAATACGCCCACAATGTAACCTCAAACTTAAACATACACCCACAATGTACCTCCTCCACACTCACACACACACACACACACACACGCACACACACACACACACACACACACACACTCACATACACACATACACAGACACACACAGACACAAACAGATGCACACACGCACACACACACAGATGCACACACACATACTCATGGGCCACACACACACACACACACAACACCTCACATCATTTCATAGAGTATCACAAAACAATGTTTTTACTTGAAAGGGTAATTTATTTTGCCAATTAATTGACATGTTGTTCCAATGTACTGTTATAATATAAAACACCATCCTACTTAAAATTCACCAGAAGCTATTACCCTCTACCTGTGTTGAAGTTGAGGCCGGCGTCGAGGCCAGTTTTTGGTGGCCTCGACCTTGGTCTCGGTCTGAGTCACCTGTACAAACTCTATGGAGTGGTTGTGTTTGGTGCGGCCTCGGCCTCGATCTCGGTCCAAGTCACCTGTACAAGCCTTATGGCCAGGTTGTGTTTAGGCTGGCCTTGGTCTCGGAACCTATGGACTCGAATACAACACCACCCTACAATATGTTGCCACATTTATATCACCTACACACATACCGTAATACCAACTACATGCTAACAGTAATATACACATGTATTTTCCGTATCAAAATTGCATTGTAATACATTCACATGCATTGCAGTATTTCTTACCATTGACAATACATTTCATTTAAAAAACAGAATAGGAAAAACCCTACTCCACCATTAATGAAGGAATGTTTATATCAAATAAAGAAATGTGAATTATTACAGGAAATCTGTAAATGGGTATAAATCTGACAGGTAAGAACTCATTTTGTTTTTACTAGTATGTATTTGGTTTGAGGTTTAGACAAAATTTATCAAAATATCAAGCTAATGGTAATACCCAAAGAGAACATGGTCCTCTTAGTTCATATGGCACAACTCAAATACATTTCTATCAGTATACTACAAATACAAGGAAAGGTTTTAGTAAATGCATAAATATGAGAATATCAAAGCATACGTAATACATGAAAGTTTTTCAACTTTTCAGGTGACCCATATAGGAAATACCTCAAGTGAAGGTTTCATAGTAGGTCTATATGTATCAAATTCCTCAAGTAACAATGGATACATCAATTTTACAAAATGATCCCTTACACATTAAGTGATCACAATGATAAATAATTGATCTGAGGGAGATTTTATGTTCACACAAGAATTTGAGACCAAAAAAGGTGAAATAGTGGAATGATCTCATTCTGAAACTTTGAAGATAAGAACCTTTTTGGCAAAAAATTATCAAATATAATATGAATTCATCACCAGTATCAATTCCACTTGAAATGGTAACGAGGCCAGTTTTAGGTAATAGTAGGCCTATAATTATCTATCTGAAGAGGACATATTATGTTAGGGCAAACACCCAGAACAAATAATATATATTATATATCATATATATACAAATCATAGAGACATGTGTCTTACACGGCAATAAATTATACATACAGGACTTTAACTATAGATCATATACATATATATACATTTTTCTGCATTGCAACAATAACAAAGTCTTAATCTTACAGAAGGCTTGACACACACTGTGGTGATGCATATGATATCTTAATCAAAAAAAAAATAATACAAATATAGAAGTGAAACAGACGGAAAAAATGAAAAAAAAAAAATCTTTCAACCAAGTTCAACTGCTGGTGTGTACGATTGCAGTGTACTGTATTTGCTGAATTTTTACGGTGGTTTATTTTTGCAAATGTCGCAACTAAATAACCGCACATACTTTCACTTCCTAATATACCTGTAGAAAGCGAATGATAATGCAATAAAATTGCAAAAATAAACTCTCACTTTATTCCCCCAATTAAAGTGAAAATGAAATAACTAAAATTTATGGCATATATTATTACTCTTCTGTATTTCTTACTTCATCTTCAATATAGCACATACGACTGTTGATGGCAAGCTACACTAGATATAGAAAGAACGGTGATTTACTTAAAACCTGCCTGGTTTCTTTGTCCAATATTATCATGTGTGTGCTCATGTGACTTGGGTACATACATAGCACAATTTTGTATAATTTTTTTCCAGAAACTGAGTCAGTGTACATTTAAATTGTAGTGCAAAACTTGTTGAAATGAGATTTTTCTTCTTTTTTTTTAAATTAGAAAGCAAGTTATTTTTACAAGAGCTCCATCATTTTTTGTTTAGTTAGGCAATAAGTTGTCAATATGTTCATGCACCAACTAGACCACCTTATGAATGTTTAAACTGTCTGTAAACTATTCTGAGTGTTATAAATTTTGTACCGTATCAACTCTACAGCTATATAAATGTAAACTTAAATCAGTTTATAATGACTGAGAACGTCATACAAATTTTTATGACTTGCATTTCATGCAAATTGTTAAATTGATGACTAGACAAATGCTTGACGACATATGAATTATAACGCAGGGCATCTCTTGTGCATGCCTTAATATTAACATTGTGTAAATACACTGGTATATAGAAGAAAGTATCATCTAAGAACCTTCAGAAAAGTATAGGAGCTAGAAAGTCAGTTTTACTGAAATTTTAGCGACCGTTAGATTTTGAAATAAATTACTGTCTCCTAGAGACGAGAATTTTAAGTTATTTTCAGAACCTTACAGTGCATGGGGAGTTCATCAGGTATGATCTCAGAAATTTATATACAATTCACAAATTTGTACCATATGCAATCATGAACATGACCAATTATATATGTATTAGTCTCATGCAGAATAGTATTCATAAAATTATATATACAGTGTACTGTAATAATGTTATGGAAGTGACTTAGTTCAGTGTGCCTAGAACATGTACACTGAACAGCAATTGGTATTTGGCGCATTTGTCAAATTCTAGGTAATTACAGATATTCAGATTTCACAGATATATGACCTTCATTTCGTAAATACACAAAGGGCATGATATTTAATGGTGCTGTGGTAGGAGTGCAAATGAATGTAAATATTACATAAACAGCTGCAAGTTTCAATTTGGGAAAGGAACATCACAAACAAGGCGGCTTCAAAAGTCACACATCAAAAATGTCATATTTTGTCATATGTGTGATATGATTGTAGGCACAAACCAACATGCCTTACACAGTACAATCAATGAAATTATAATATTACACAATCTTTTTTTATTTTTATCAATTTTTTTTTTACTGGGCAGAATCATACACAATACATGATTAGTCACATGGAGAGTACCACTCACATTGGATTTTTTTAATGAAATATTGTGTTCATAGGTGAACACACAGAATTTGTTACAGGGAAATGAAATGTACAGATGTAATAAAAACCCCTGGAACAGTAAAATGATTGTACCGATACATTTTTCTTTTCTTTACCTGTTGAAGACGAATTGATTTTGGTATATCATGCATTCTCCATAGAGCCAAGCCTGAGATAATTCTGGACTACTCTTTAATGGGTTACACTATTATGTACAAAGAAGTTATCCTCATTGGCTTAGCACATACATAAAGAATTCTGTACCTTATTAGCACAAAGCTCTTTTTCTAACAAACCATTTTATACAAGTGTATTTACAATCTTGAACTCAACGTATTGCATTTCATTGTTACATATAATGTATAAATTCAAAGTGCACAGTTTAAGTTTGTCTATAACCTTTGTGCAACATGAAATATAGTTACTTTACAATGTAGAGGGGAAAAGTGCAATTTAATTGCCATACAATATGTATATATATCTATAATAATAAATAATGGGAATTTGAAATTCGAGTGCCAAATGGGATATTCTCTCAAGTAATTAACCGATATTACAAGAATTCATTAAGCCTAGGAATGGTCTTCAACAGCCATTGGCTGTAAATTACACGAGGTGTGACAAAAAAGAACGAGACTGTGACAGCCACACCCATGAAGCAATGTCAATCGACCCAATGCCCATGTTAGTGTCACCCAACATCTCACCAACATTCTGCTATAATAATGTTCACCTATCTCACTCTGTGCCCCTTCCTCGGGCTGTTCTCATGGAGTGTGAAATCAATCCAAGTTGCTGGGTCAGTTGGGTGGGGGCCCAGTCGAGTTTCTCGCGTGCTTCTCCTGTCGCAGGCGGAATCTTCTCCACAAGACTCCTGGAGAAGCTCGAGACACAACTGACCCAGGAACTTCAGATTGCTTCCACGCTCCATGTGTATGCCACCTATAGTGTAGTGACGGAGTGAAGCAGGGGCGTGCCACTCAACAGCATGAGGAAGGGGCACAGAGTGAGACGAGTGAACAATTTTATAGCAGAATGTTGATAAGATGTTGGGCGACACAGTGACATTGGCGGCAGGTTCATAGACATTGTTTCATGGGCGTGGCTGTCACAGTTTTTGTTTTTTGGTCACACCTCGTATTCCACTCAATTTTTGGCAACACTGGCACCTGTGCACTACTGATTGTCAAGTAAACGCAGTTTCAAATCCTCCTATAAATTAGCAACAAACTGCATTCAGACGAATCTTACAGTGTTGGCTCACTGCATCTTCTACCAGGAAACCAGCACCAACTCTAGACAACAGCACAAAACTTTGGTTTGGCAAAAAACGATTTCCAAGCTTTGCAGATTTAGTTTCATCTCCCTTTCCCACATTCAAAATGGATGCACACATCGCAAACCAGATTTCGGGGCTCCACCACCATTACAGAACACTGAACATTCAGATCATGTGTATTATTGTTGAGAGTCTTGCGAAACCAGACGAGGTCCGCGAGAAGGGCGCCCTCGCTCAATGAACCCTGGCGATGGTGCTCGTCACTCGGCAGTAACGCAAGAAGCGGAAGAATATGTTCATGACGAAGGCCCACAGGTTGCGTGCCAGCTGAGAGCGAGCGATCAGGAATCGCCAGATTAGTACAATGAGGATGGTGTTGAAGGTCCAGCGGATGTTGCGGAGCCTAGAAACACAAAGGCGAGAAAATAAATTCTGTCATTACGTGGAATGCAAGTACACTAATACAGAATTTCAATATGGAAACAAACTCCAAAACAAAATTTATATAAGTACTCGGAATAATACTTAACCCGTTGGAGACTAAGTACGTGTTGATGTCTATTAAAAGATACATACACACATATATTTTTTTTTTGCAAAGCTAATCGATTTTTGCACTCTTTCTGTGTTTCTTGTATTTGTACAGTGTGTACATGCGTGGCTGACTGCACAGGTAGCATTGCACCGTTTAATGGTTGCTTGCTTTGTATTTCGGTTCTCGGCAAAATTATAAACACATGGAATGTCACCAAACTTTGCAAGTGCAAGTGGATCTCATAACTGGAAGGATTTATCTCTAATTTGTTTACTCAAGGAGAATCAAGCATAAACATTACTTCTATTGGGGCACGATAAAAATAGGTCCCATAGAGAGCCACATAGCAGGTTTGCCTGCCACAAGAGATATTGACATTAGATATTTTAGAATGAGGCAACGTTTGACTACAAGATTTTCACAGGAGAATCCTTGCAGAGTTTACTTGATTCTAGAGTAGTTTCAGCCCAAGTTGAGGACTACCCCCAATCATGTCATTTACCTTTAATCCTTTCCTGCCATTGTTTCACACACTGATGTTTATTGTACATTTTCAATCAATTTTGTAAAAAAAATTGTAAAATAATGCAACCACATTTTTTCAAACTGTTTATCTATCAGGACAGCCAAACATATTATGCCAATTTAACCAGGTTTTGGAATGAAACATGACATTTATAGAAGATCATTAACCTGTAGGCTATGGGAAGTGGATGTGCTATGTATTCACGCTATGCAAATCACGTTATCGCAAAGCTAATGGGTTAACCTTTAAAGTGATAGGCTAACATTGTGGAGCTTCAATTTAAAAAATTGTCAAACTTTGTTATCTGAGCTACATAGTAGCGTTCAAATGGACAAATAAACACACTAGACTACAAAAGTTTGGAAAGTTACACTGCCAATGGCAAGTTATGCATGAATAAACAAAACTCGGGGCGAGTTTTAATAGCCTAGGTGTACACACAGTAAGTCTATGGGAGGAAATGGGCAAGTGAATCTGGTCAACTTACGATTTTCACTTTTTTAAAGCGCTAAATAATCATTTTGAAATACAATTTTTTCAGGGCTTCATTTTTAGACGTCATCAAAGACATTGGTAGCGTGGGGAATCATGTGGCTCAGATTTTTTTAACTGTGGTAAATGTTAGCCAATACCTTTAAGAAACAATCCAATTTGTTCTTGTTAATCATAAATTTTATTCTGAAATTATACACACACAGAACTTTATCTGCACTAATACAATGTTTGTGTACCCCCTTCGTTGTGATTATCTAGAAAGAATACTACTACAAATTTACACAACACTAATTAATCAAAATAAAACCCAGGTCCCTGCAGGTGATTCATGATACTCACATTTTCATATGCCTTCTAGCAGCAGGAAGGCTGTTCATGTCCTCGTTCAAGACGAATCGTTTTGTGCCTACGCAGAACGTTTCCAGGTAGGTTGGCCAGTGAAGGGGTCGTACATCCATGAAGTACATCTGAAGAACAATAGGAAGGGGGAGAATGTATGTCGACATGTTTCAGAGTTTGTAATATTTTTGTAAATATAAAATACATAGAAAAATCAGCATTTTTAAAATTTAAATTAGATATCTTGTATATATTTTTAAATTTCAAAGCATATTTTAAAAAAATACACAGTACTGGTTGATGATGGAAAATCTTTCATCAAAATTTCAGATTTCATTGGTTTCCAGGTGAATGTATATTACATTTACATTATAATGTGGGACTAATTCACTTCATATGCATTAAAAAGTTGAGGGATTGGCAGTTTGAACAGGTGAAGTTTTCCATTGGAAGTTCCCATTCCAATGCTAAAGTGTGCAGGTCAGCAGGTCAAGAATTAACAATGTCCCACATATTGATTTTTGTGTTAGTACTTTGTCAGCAGTGGGGATTTGTGTAGCAGATTTGTTAAAAACAAAGTGTTCTGTTGTTTTCAACTACTCTCCTGTACTATAGTGACATTTTCAGAATACCATCTGTTTACAGAAGGTTTGAAAGCAGCTGATATTAAAATGATGTTGTTCTGCAAGTACTCAACCAGTACTGTGTATTCTCTTTAATGTATTTCGTTAATTAAGAAATCAACCCACACATTGCTCAAATATATGGAAAAGTGGGTTAACTTCATAGAATATAAATCAATCCATTGTTAAATTGACAAAGTCAAATCTTGAGTTTTGTCATGTTTTTTCCACCACTTTTTTCATCTGACCAATCATATGATGAATGTTTCTTTATGATTTACATCAATGATTGGAAAAAATTATTGATTACATTGCCATTTCAATCAACAATTCAAGAACTTGACACAATCAATAACAGTCAATTAATTCACCTATTGCACACTGTGAAAACACCTAAAACTTAATTAAAGGTATTGGCTAACATTTACCACATTTAAAAAAATCTGAGCTACATGATTCCCCATGCTACCATTGTCTTTGATAAGGTCTAAAAATGACGCCCTGAAAAAATTGTATTTCAAACTGATTATTTAGTGCTTTAAAAAAGTGAAAATCGTAAGTTGATCGAATTCACCTGCCCATTTTCTCCCATAGACTTACTGTGTGTACACCTAGGCTATTTAAACTCGCCACGAGTTTTAATTGTTTATTCATGCATAAATTGCCATTGGCAGTGTAACTTTCCAAACTTTTGTATTCTGGGGTGTTTATTTGTCCATTTGAACACTACTATGTAGCTCAGATATCAAAATTTGACATTTTTTTAAATTGAAGCTCCACAATATTAGCCTATCACTTTAAGTACAGCTTTTACTGTTCAAAAGAAAATCATTCTCTTTCCTAGTCAATATTGATTCTAAGTTGGGCTCACAACATTTAAAGTTATCTTCAATATCATTGATTAGTATTTATGTTTAACTGTAAAAAAAAATCCCCACCACCATTGTCACAATTCCACTTACATTTCTATCTTCTTCGCTCATGGATGCAGATAAAGCCACTGTGTTTTGGTTAGTCCATTCCCAGGTATTGCTTGTGAAGTACTTCAGGGTGTGGACCATCTTAATTATCCTGCTGTTTATTTTTGTCATCCTGTACAGATATAAATATAGAAATAATTATACAATTAATCAATCAATCAATTCACCAATCAACCGGTCAACCAGGCAGTCAATCAATCCATCAATTAATCCATCTGTTCATCCATCCATCCATCAATCAATCAATCAATCAATCAATCAATCAATCAATCAATCAATCAATCAATCATTTAATCAATCAATCAGTCAGTCAATCACCTACACAATCATTCGGTCATTCAATCAGTCAGTCAATCAATCAGTCTGCCTGTCATTCAATCAATGAATCAACAAAGTAAATGTATGTTCTATTCGAAAATCATGCCATGAATTAAAGCCATGAGTATTATTGGTTTTCAAAATAACTTCTCAGAGGTCAGAGAGCAATTTTAGAATTGTTGTTGTTACTGTCCCAAAATACCTCCATCCCATTAAAACATACTTTTGACAAGTATTAGTGAGGAAATTACTATGATATCCTGACTTTTTTCAAGAAAACTTCATGTATAAGTTTATATTCCTTCAAGGTCAATTAAGATGTGCCAGGGATTTTGCAAGTGTCCCGCATTATTTCCTTCCATTAAGTTCATTATCACACCCAAACGGTAGTTTTAGGTTACTTTACAAATGGTGTGCTGAAAGTTTGAGATCCTACGTCATGATTTGTTGTTTTAATTAAGAAAAGACTATAACGACATGTTACCAGAATGTCATTCTTTCCGTGGTTTAAGATTTCCGCTCAAATTGTGCGAATCGCGGCTTAATGTGGTACCGTCGGCAAGACCAGCAGAGCGCACTGATTGTTAAAACGCTAACTCCGCGCGGCTAACGGCTGATCGGACAATTTTGGAACGGCACGTGCACGTTTGACGTCGCGGATTTTTTGAAAAGGCTTCTGAGTCATTTGAAAAAGGATGAAGTTTAACCGTCCAGATTTTCACCAAAGCTCAATATTTTACCCCAAGTCTCTATGAGAGGTGTTTATTTATATCAATCTTCACATTGGATATGTTTTCAGCTGATTTCATTCATTTACATGTTTTTTGACATGCAAATGAATAACCCAATCTTTTAATGAAAATCATGTCTTCTCTAATTGAAGAATACTATCGTGGAGCCGTCAGCCAAAGGGTTAAATAGAAATGACAAGATTGGAAGAAATCCTCAATTTAAGACAAAATACTCCCAGAATCAAGTCTACTGTTTTAAAGGCAGTGGATCTCATTTGCAAACATTCCCGCAGACCAGAAAAAGATAACCCATGCCCTTAGGCTATTGATGAAGGGCGTGTCTCTGAAATCTGGGGGTCAGTGATTGCCCAGAATTTGAAAACTGCAAAAGAAAAACAATAGCCGTTTAGTGTACGTTCTATGGCAGGAATTTTTTTCTCGCGAGAAAATAATTCAAATCTGAGTCTAACGGTCACTATAATTGCACTAAAACTGAGTTTCTAGCTCCTATATATCGCTAAAGGTTCCCAGATGGCATTTTCTTCTAAATGCCATTGTATTTACACAATGTTAATTTTTAGGCATGCAAATGAGATCCACTGCCTTTAAAGTTTCTGTTCTGAAAATGTCATAGTCAACAGTTCCTCTTTGTCGTACAATTATCAGAGAATTTGGTGATGGTGAAATTTGTTGTGTAGCTTTCTACGGGATCAATTTCTATCAGACCTGCAGATTTATTCAATACTGGTAAATTAATGCTCGTTTCTCATGAAGTAAACATATTCAAGACAAATCCTGCTAGCCTGAATATACACTCTTAGCAATTGCACTCATTGGTATGTTTCAACTCATTTGGATCTTGAGGCATTTTTTACTTTTCTCAATCATGTCACTGCCTTTAAGTTGTAAGTCCTACATACCTTGGTTTCTTGCCACGTAATCTGAGGTAGCAGTCCATGATGTAACTAGGAATCTTGCTGCCTACCATGTTGAAGTATTCAAAGGCCATTCTGAATCATGAAAGGAGACAAAAGAACATATCAGTCTCTATATACTGTAGGGCAAGGCCGCATATCGTGACTTTTCGTGGTCCCATCATTGGTATTTTACAAATTCCTAGTGATAATTATCCAAACATTACTGAAATTCTATGTCATGTTTGTTCTCCAAAAACAACTTGAGCATTTGTGAAATTTAATTAATATGATGGTTATTTGCAATGTAAATGTGCTGTGTACAGTTGTGTGTTCTAGGGAGATAGTTTGTCCATTTAAAAACTATCATGTCCATCACATATCAAAGTTTGTCAATCTTTTAAAGTGGGGTTTCCTCAATGTAATCTATGCCTTTAAGGTTCACCGTAATTTTATTTTAAAGGTATTGGCTAACATTCACCACAGTTAAAAAAATCTGAGCCACATGATTCCCCATACTACCAGTGTCTTTGATGAGGTCCAAAAGTGAAGCCCTGAAAGAATTGTATTTCAAAATGATTATTTAGCGCTTTAAAAAAGTGAAAATCGTAAGTTGACCAGATTCACTTGCCCATTTCCTCCCATAGACTTACTGTGTGTACACCTAGGCTATTAAAACTCGCCCCGAGTTTTAATTGTTTATTCATACATAACTTGCCATTGGCAGTGTAACTTTCCAAACTTTTGTATTCTATGGTGTTTATTTGTCCATTTAAACACTACTATGTAGCTCAGATATCAAGGTTTGACAATGTTTAAATTGAAGCTCCACAATGTTAGCCTATCACTTTAACAATATTCTTTCCCAACACCCTCCATTCTAATAACAGCTCAGCCCCAAAGCATAACGGAAAGTTCCTTACGTGTTTGTTGTGAAGCTAGCGTTGGGTCGTCTGAATACCTGCTCAAGGGGTGTTTTCTTGTAGAAATCTGGTACACATTCTGTCAAAAGTGGATGGAGATAGAAAGAAAATTAAGATTTTTTCAGTGACAGACAAAACAAATGAAATGTGAATACCAATTCTATTCAGGAAATAATTACACAATGTTATATCTACATAGAAAACTAAAGGGTCAACAAGAAACAACAAAACACCCCAATCAACCTACCAACAAAAAAGAAACCAAAAACACCCCCACAAACATGTTTTTTTTTTTCCAAGCAGTTAAAGCCACTGGCTAACATTTACCACAGTTAAAAAATGTGAGCTACATAATCCTCCATGCTCCAAGTGTCTTTGATAAGGAAAAAAGTGAAAATCGTAAGTTGACCAGATTCACCTGCCCATTTCCTCCCATAGACTTACTGTGTGTGGATCTAGGCTATTTTTCACTCGCCCCGAGTACTAATTGTTTATTCATTCATATCTTGCCAGTGGCAGCATAAATTTCCAAACTTTTGTATTCTAGGGTGTTTACTTGTCCATTCAAACACTACTATGTAGTTCAGGTGGCAAAGTTTGACATTTTTTTTAATTTGAAGCTCCACTGTGTTAGCCTATTACTTCAAGAAATATAAATACCAACCAAGTAAGAAATAGAAATATGAATGATATTTCATACGGTAAGAACCTCTGTAACAATTGAACATCAAAGTGAAGTTCTTTGTTTTCATTTTCTCCACTATGATTTGAAAAAAAAAATAGTAACATAACAAAGTATACACTTCATTACAAAAATATCACATCAACTATACAAACTCTGCAGAGCTCATGGCCTTGTCCTGAACTCATTGTTGGCTTCAATAACTGAATCTGCACACCTCTGGCCATGCTTCATTCACCAATTTTCACAGTAGTACACAAGTGAAGTGTATTATACATTTATATCAATGCCCGTAACGGATCAATGCTTATCACTGCTCTGCAAACTGCTAGCACTCTGACAGAATGAGGTTCTTCATACTGGACACTAAAGATGAGTTATGTCGGATTGTTCCAAACCGTGAACCTTACGGGAGTGAACCGGATCAACCGTTGCCCCGATATAAATTCAGATGGACCATCATCAGTCACTACTATAAGGACTGTGGTGTTTTGTAGTGCTAACAATACCCAACTGTGGGTATCAAGTTTGCTGTAAAAAGGCTGGAGAAAAAAAATAGTGCTTAGAGGGTTGATTTACTGCCTTGCACCAATGCCCCACGCACAAGGTTGTAAACTTGCCGTAAAGAGAAAGTGAACAGACTAGTGGAGAGTGGGAGTGGTTGACAGCTCACAACAGGCAGTAATCATCAATTTAGAGGCATGGAATGTCCAGTAGGTCCATAACCATATCATGCTGCACAAAGAAGTGGTATGTCTATAATAAAAATATTCCCCTGTTGTGTCACGCCAGAAAAGCACTCGGCCAATTTCTATATACTTTTTTGTTCAAATCGGTTGAACCGGATCATAAGCTTTCAAACTGTGAACCCTATGTTTGGGCCAGCTCACAGATAACCGAATGACATGACTCACCTTTACTGGACACACAGGGCTTTCCAGTTTACCGATATTTACTTTCTGATTTCTGAAAATGATATATCCCATTGACATGAAATGCACTATATAAAACCTATGTATTATTATTTTCATGTTTTTCTACAGGAAATTCAAAGAAACTTAAAGCCCAAGTTTAGTTTTGGGGATTTTTGTTATTTGAAAGCTTTATGCCCCAAAGTCATAACCCTGCAATAACAGATTCTGAATGTCTTTAGTTTTTTTTAATTAATTAATGAAAAATCTCGGGGGACCCCCCAAAAATTTTACATTATAGCATC
>JZLH01S0460679.1:8417-22551 GCA_001188425.1 Eucidaris tribuloides | reverse complement strand
ATTTTGCAAGAAAAGAACTCCATTTTGAAGATCTCATCTAGTTGATAACATAAATGCCAGGTTTACATAAATCATGTGTAAAATGACAACTACGTGATAAACCATTTGATTTACAGCATTAATAGCTTGTACCTCATCTAAAAGTATTTTGCAAAATGACGGGTTATCATGACAATGTTCCATTTTTCCCCCAAAAAATAATAAAAATGTAAAAGTGGTAAAATTGTAAAATAACTTTGTTTTTACAAGTGAGTCAACTTAATTACTATCTCAAAGTTATGAGAGATAGTCTCCAACAGAAATTCAAGATCAGAAATTGCAGAAATTTTAAATCCGAAGAACAGTAAATCTGCAGTGTGCCCCTTAGAAAGAACGTATCATTTGTGGTTACTGATTGTTTGCCAGTTTTGCATGTCTTGTATTCATTGTTTATCAGATGATACTCTTATGTGACGAGTCACTTAACAGAATTATTACAAAGCCCCACAAAAGCATTACATGTATGTACAATTCTTGACAAAATGACAAGAGGAGAGGAGGATCATGAACTCATTTAAATTATTCATTTAGTTAATGTAAACTTGTCTGTTCTTGCTTTACAGATAAGCTGAGGTCTAAAAATCGACGTGAGGGTACCCCAGAGAAGGCTATCAGTCCCAACAACTCCCAGAGTCTGATTGAAGAGGAGGTGGTTCCACCCAGCAAGCAGGTCATCAATGGAGAGGATATACAGGCATTGGCTATCGACCCAAATGAACTCACAAAGGTCAGTATTTATGATTATATTTTGCTTTAGTTTGTTTTTACCCATTAAAGGGCAGTGACATGATTGGGAAAAGTAGAAATGCCGTAAGAACCAAATATGTTGACACTAACTTAGTAAAATTCTAAGCTCAAAGGATTTGTCTTGAATTTGATAACTTGAAGAGAAATAGCCTTTATTTAGCAGAACTACATGTAAGTTAAAGTATCTCACCAAAATTAGACCCTTAGAAGCTACACAACAGATTTGACCATCATAGAAGTTTCTGATAATAATTGTACAACAAAGAGGAAATGTTTGCCGTGAAATTTTCACAGTATAGGAACCCTAAACAGTGTACTACATGTATGTGGTATTGAGGACTTCTTCAATCTTGTTGTTTCTGTATATTTTTACACAACTTCACAATATGTTTTATGGGTATGTCTTCAATAAGAAATCATGTTTCATCTGTTTGAGTACATTTTTCTCACAAACATTTCAAAACAAATACCTGTGAACTTTGTTGTGGTTGGTTTTGAGAATGAATTCTTTGCTTTTATAGATCGCATTTTGAAAACAAATTACCACCCACTTTAGCACCAAGACTACACAAGATAAATGTAATTTTAAACATGCAATTTGGGTTGAGTGTAATTGTTGCAAAGATCTGTTAACTTCAGCTATACATTGTTATGACTGACTGTATTTTTGTCCATTGTAAGATGTAAGTGATGTATGCATTCTTCATATATTTCTCTGATACCTAACAAATACATTTAAATTTGTCATTTGTTTCTGTCATCAGAAGTAATCTTTATGCATGTGCTCTAAATCTTTGTAGATACGAGCCCCCAAACCACCCTCATCGGCCAAGTCCAGGCCTACCTCCAAGAAGATCACTGTGCGAAAGATGAAACCCCAGTGGGAACTGGACCGACCCAAAACCAAACCTGTTCTGATAGCCAAGCCTGCCCCTCCCAATGCTCCTTTAATGAAGGAGGATTTTAGTGGTAAGTGGTCATTTTTATCTGTGTGACAGACAGATGGCAGTTCTGTAAGTGTTTGACAATTATCGCTGCTGCTGTTGTTGTGTTGTTTTTCTTCTACTACTTCTTCTTTTTCTTCTGTTCATCTCGTTTCTCCTCCTTGTTATTGTTCTTCTTCTTATTGTTCTTTTTTCTTCTTTGTTTTCCCTTCATTTTCTTCTTGTACTTGTTCTTGTTATTAGGGTTATTGTTGTTCTCCCTTTTCTTCTTTTCCATTCCCCTCTTATTTTATTCTTCAATCTTCTGCTTCTCTTGCTGCACATGTGTTCATGAATTTGTAACAGGGCTTGATGATTTAGGTATTGATGTTGATGACTGGGGATTTACAATAACGACCCCTGAAGCCGGGCTCCCTTGTTTTGTTTAATTTGATTTGATTTGATGTATATTTTTAATTTCCATCGTGGGTATGAAATACAAATAAGTGCATCAACATAAATGCAAAATAACATATAAGTAATTACATGTAAACCATTTAGACATAATTACAATAAAAAGTGAGTTAAACAAAAAACAAAATAGCCATACATGCTAGCACACTACATGATAACTTTTAACATAAAGAAACTAATATTGACCCACAAATATATTACACAAAAGAGACAAAAGAGTGAATGATTGATGAAAATGGAGGGTCCTCTGAAAAAAAGCATTTTTGAGGGACCCTCGGAATCAAAACAAAACCAAAAATTATGTTAATGTAGGATATTTTCTACAGCAACGTAACAAAAACAAACAAGAAAAAAATAATAACTTCTGAGTTGCTATTTTGCTACCTGTATCTAGGTTGTGCAGGGCCTAGGTTTGATTCGTGGGGGAACATCATGCCGCATAGTATTCTGGGAACGGTGGAGGACTTCAAGATGGTGGCCGTAGAAGAAGGACACATGGAGGTATACATTTATTTGTCAATTCATAAGTATTTTGTAATAGTAATATCATAAATTTGATTAATTAATAATACCCATCAGCATTGATATTACTACATAAGCTCTTATTTCTTTGAAGGGTTTATTTTTGCGAGTCACATATAAAATGCAAATTCAACAGCATTCCGAAATATTGCCATCTGAGTGTGTCTTCGCGATCGTTCACTGGTAGTATTTTGTGTTCTGACTGTGTGCAGTATAATATGTATTACAGTTGTACACATGTTTATTGTCAGTGTTGTATCCGAGGCCGGCTCACCCGAGGTCAAGGACGAGGCCAAGGATTTTTCTCCGAGGTCAAGGACGAGGCCAAGGCCGGGGGTCTAAAAAAGGCCGAGGACGAGGCCAAGGATTTTTCTCCAAGGACAAGGACGAGGCCAAGGCCGGAGAGGGCCGAGGCTGGACCGAGGCCAGATTTTAGGGGCCGAGGCCGGCCGAGGCCAGACATTTTATGGCAAGGCAGGATCAAGCACAATCTCAAAAGAAAATATGTCATTTCATGTTCTCTACTGAAGGTTTCCTTGTTTGTGTGGATTCTTATTGTTTAATCTCATGTTATGACCCCTCAACTCTCCATACAACACACGCATACACTTATATTCATAGACACTACTGGATTTGTGAACTTTGTGTACTTGTCTGATCAATGTATGACTATGCCTTATTTGAAAACCACACCCAGCCCCTATAATATAGTGCCCAGTTGCAGTGTTGTAGTCAAGACCAGGCCATCCGAGACCAAGACCAAGACCAAGACCAGACACCCCGAGACCAAGATCAAGACCAAGAAAAAGAGGTCCGAGACCGAGACCAGAAGTCCGAGACCAAGACCAGCACTTTCCGAGAGAGACGCCAAGAAGTCGCGAGACCAGACAGCACTTTCGAGACGAAGACAAGACCAAGACCAGCGTTTCAATTAACACTAATTTGTGCATGTTTTGAGGATTACGAACTTTGTTACTCGGCATTAACTGCCTACTGCTTACACATTGCAATCAGTCTGTAATAGGAGTTTTAAAGTTTCAATAAAATTAACATTTCAATGAAGAACATTAAAATGATATTTTCATTGTTTCATTTGTCACTGTCATGTAAAATGCCTCCTAAAGTTTAACCGCAAAATAGGCCTACGACTATGAGTCAATATAATAGCTAAAAATTGCACAAACGACTGAGAAACAATTCTCAAATCGAAAAGATACTTTTCCCATGAGCACATTTGCCTGAGCTACTGAAATACAGATCAGATAAAGAAAATAAAGTGTTGTTAATAATCTTATTTCTTTCATTCATTAATGGTTTTTTCTTCACTCATTGATTTTCTTAATATTTTCTAATACATTTCTGTATCTTTCTCCCTTTTTTCTCACTTCGCTTCATTCATCTCCTTTTCTTTGTTTTTTCTGTTTTATTTCTTTCTATTGTATTTCTTTCAAGTAGTTTTTTATTTCATTCACCCTCTTTTCTTTTTCTTTCTTCTTTTATTGTTAATCTTTTGATTATTTATCTATTATTATTCTTTAGTAGTTTGTCTTTCTTTCTGCCTCTTCTCCATATCTTTCATTCTCTTCTCTTTTTCTTACTTCATCATTTCTTTTTCTCTCTTCTGCTTATTTTTCTTCTGGGTAATTCACGCGTTACAGACATTATATTCAGAGATTTTGCAACTTTGGGGGCTTATTTCTAGAATCATTAATCAGTCCTGAAGCTGTTTAGTGGTCAATCTCAAACAGTACACCTGAAAGTGTTAACAGTTTGAATTTGTTAAATTAGTTTCTAATTTATCATATGGTAAGTTTCATTTACAACATAAATGTTTTGCTGTTAGCGGACAATACATTTTTTGGACAATGACTTTCAAGCCTATACGTCCATTTGGTCGAAAATTTTGTGAGCTTAAGCATGAAGTTGAAGCCAATTTTCTCTGAATGGGGTGCTGAGGTGTAGATGACAATTAGGTACAACCAGATTCAGTAATATCCATATAACAGGTCCTAAAATGCGTTGTGCCGGGCACATTACATTTTTAGGCGTTACGGAATTACAACTTCGGACGCCATTTTTTAGGTCCTTATCATTTATATGTTAAAACATTTGATCAATAATGTAAAGCTAATATTTGTCATTTTTGGTCGCTTTCTCTAACAAATACTACATGTACTCAGATTATTCTGAAAGTGGCTGATGAATGTGAAATAAGAGAACCTCAAGATTTGTAGTGTTTAAAAAACACGAGAAGAAGTAATTTGCAAGAAAATGGTTGTTTGAAGAAAAGTATGCCATCTCTTTCTTTTCTGTTCTCTTTTTTCTGTCTTCCTAAATTCATTTTTCTTCCTTCTCTCTATCATTCTTCAGCTTTTTTGCATTCATTCTTAATGTCTTTTATTCTTACTTCCTTATGTTCTATACTTTCTTCTTTTTCTACTTTGTCTACCTTTCATTTATTCTCTTTCTTTTCTTGTTTATTCTTTCTATCAATCTTTCATTTTTCTTTTCTTTTTTCCTTTCATGTCCAGCCTCTTTCCATTTCTCAACTTCTTTTATTTGTCTTTTTGTTCATTCTTTACTCTTTTATATTCTTATTCTTTTTCTTTATTCTACAGTCTTTCCATTCTCCTTCTTCTTTCTCTTTGTCTTCATTTTTCCGTTTTTTTTCTCTTTCTATATTTTGTTGTTTCTCTTTCTTTCTCTCTTCATTCATATTTTTTCTTTATTCCTTCTTGTCTCTTCTTTCATTCGTGATTGTTTAAAAAAATCTGCTACTCTTGATGTCAATCTCTCTTTATGTTTTTTCTCTTTGTTTTCAGTCTTCTTTCTTTATTATTTCGGGTATTAATTTTTTCTTTCTTTTGTTTGACTCTCTATTCTTCCTATCTCTCCATGGATTTTTCTTTCTTTGTGACTCTTTCTTGGCCGTTACTTTTCTTTGTTTGAATGTTTCATTCCATACTTCTTTCTCTGTTTTGCTAGAGGCACGACCAGAAATATATTGCGTCAGAGAACCCAAGCACGCATTGCCGTCCTTATGTAGAGATCTGTCTTAAAAACTATGTTTGAACGTACTCTGCATGTTTGACACGCCAATATACTGTACATGCCGGCAAAATTGCAGTTTGATACTTGTACAACAATAACAGATTTTTATGTAAAATCATATTAGTTGCTTGGTCCGGCTGGTCTCGGCAAAAAAATCCGAGACAGAAGGTTTCGAGACCAAGACCAGAGGGTTCGAGACCGAGACGAGACCAAGAAAGAGCATGCTGGTTCGAGACTGTTCGTGAGACAACCAGTCTCGAGACTCCACACTGCCCGTGGCAGTTTGTCATGTTTTAGCAGACATACAATATCTTCACACTAGCATGCACAATCACAAGTAGCCCCTATGTAGTGCACAGCTGACACACACAAAAGTATACAAACAAAATCTGTTATAAAATAACAATAGGATCAGTTTGTGATGTTTTAGCTGACATATCTACATATCTTCACACTATAGCATGAATCACAGTGCACTTTCACTCTTCCAGTGCTAGATCTAGACGCACTGCACTCTACTGCTGGTCAGTGTTCAGATATCGCAATCCTATGGTGGCTTTGCGGACACATTTTCACAAAAAATTCACAGAAGTTTTTTCGAAATTTTTCGTGAAAAGTTGAAAATTTCGAAATGTATTTCTTTTTTTTTTGGAAAAATTTTTGTGATTTTTTTCGTGATTAATTTCGACAAACGTTTTACAAAATTCACAAGACTCTGGCTACTAGGGCGGTCATGCATATAATCATATCACTCAATCAGATTCGCATTTCTGCAGTTGCATATATCGCACAGACTTAGCGTAGATCCGTGCTTCTTCAAAGCATTCAAAAAAAAATAGGCCTATTCGACTTCCAGTTTCTCAAAATACACTGGTGAAGCAAAATCATGTCAAGACAGATGCGGGAAATCTTCAAACCGTTGACCCACCCGATATAATAGTGCTCAAGCATATGCATTTTACCCCGGATTTTACCCGGCCTCGCTCGAAAATTCCGAGGATTGACGCAAGTGTCCAAGGACGAGGCCGAGGCCAAGGCCAGGATTTTGGCCTCGAGGCCGGCCTCGAGGACGAGGCCATCCTCGAGGACTACAACACTGTTTATTGTCATACCTATAAAGCAGCATTTTGCACCCAATATAATGCAGAGCACTCCGTGAGGTGTAGACTGACTACTAACCTATTTTTTTTATGGCGGCAGAACAAATATTTAATGTTGTGATTACGTATTTGAATGAGTGAGAGATAGTATGTTTGAACATTTACATTTGCATTGAGTACACATGTTTGTACAGGGATATGTCTTACCAGAAATCATTCATGCACTGTCAAAGTGAGATGACCCATAGTTACGCACTCGCTCGATTCATGAATGAAAGACCCTTGGCAAGATTGTAGGCCAGAGTGGGACACTGTATTTTTCCCACCATTCTTTGTGACGAGACAAACTTTATTGGTGAAATGTATCCCTGAATCAACTTGGGACAGAAACAAAAGTATGATCTATTTATGCACACCACAAACCTTGTTGAATACTCACTTGTGAAAATAAATTCTAAATGTATCAAATGTTTTTTCTAGGACATAGTTGACTTCCCCCATCCTAGTATTCAATCTACACAGTAAGAAAATCTTTACAAGGTACTTTAAATATGTAGTGATCTAGTAGACTGAATTGTCCACCTCTGTCCATTTTTGACATTTCTAGATGGCCGAGGACCATCCCATAGAGCCCCGCCCCAAGACACCAGCTGTCAAACCAGAGTATGCCAAGAAGATCGAGCCCAAGCCACGGGACCCCTTCATGGATGAGAACAAAGCCCTGCAGAACTGGCAGCAGAAGATGCTGGAGAGGAAGAGAACCCAGGGATATATCTCTAGTAGGTTGACAGTAGTTGTTGTATTTATTTATCATATTTATTATATTTATTATTATCTATTATATTTTGTGGTGTGGAAAGTTTTGTGTATTTTGCGCTTGCCGATGATAGCACAAAAATAAAAACATTCAAATATCATTTTTTATTTATTTCTCTATTTCTTTTTTTTGCTGTTATTGTTTGATATTTGCTTTATTTGGACTTGGTTTGGGCAGTGTGTGTATGCGTGGCTAGCTACTGAGGTGGGGTTGTGTCCTGTGTGGTTGCTGACCTCACTTCACGGTCTTCACCTGTCCGTGAAATGAAAACAGCACTCAAAACTTCACCAAACTCTGCCATTGTGAAAAATTAATCACATGAAAATATCCACTTTTACAGTACCTGTGTGCACTTACTTTTACTATGATATGATTGGTAATGGATTGTTTGTTTACGTTTGTTTGTTCGTTTGTTTGTTTGTTTGATTTAGAGCTATATAATTTTGGTTATTTCCAAAATGGGTTGAGCTACCATGAAAATGGGTGGATTTGGGGGTAACTTAAAAACAATACTGTAAGCTCTTTTGCAGAAAAAGAAATTATTATTCCCTTCTCTGAAATAACAGAACCAGTGTGGTAGTGTTTATGGTAAAGTATTATTTTTACTTCACAATCATTGCTTGCTGGTCAAATTTGTGAAGGACAATGGAATCACTTAATGGTATCACACCAACATCTCTCAACAAATACAGCCAAACTTGTTATAATGACCACCTGTATAGAAAGACCACCTTTCTATCAAGACCACATATTTGTGTCCCTTGAAAAGTGCTCATTAAAATGTGTATTACAGGAACCTGTACTTAGACCACCTGCTCATAAAGACTTTTTTTCTTGTATCCCTTATGTGGTCTTTGGTTTCACTGTACTTGTAATAATGTAACAGTGTTTTGCAGCAAAATGATGTCAAACGCTTAGCTGAAACCTCCAAATTCAAAACGGTTTTCTGATTTTCACAGTGCGTTAGCGGTCCGGTCCATCAAACTTTTTGATACAACACTAGTTGCATTACACTGATATATTTGCTTACATTTTTTTATTGACCCTCTCAACTGACTTGTTTTCTTTACAGAGCTGCTTCAGAAGCCACCTGAGACCCTGGTCATGAACCAAGCAGAGGAGTTCCGCCAGACCCAGGAAGAACGCTATCTGATTGACAGGGCCATACCTGCCATGGACTATGGCAAGGGATGTAAGTCAAATGCATAGATTGAAGTGATAGGAGCCCGCCAGCTGAGAAAACAAAAACCTACATCATCGTACTACCTGTAAAGGTGTCCTTGTGTTTGTTCCTACACATGCAAACGGAAGAGATTTTGGTACTTTCTCATCATCTGCTATGAATTTTTCTGGCTATCGATCACCAATAGCTATTCAATCAGTGCACCCATCTCATAATATGTATGGTTCATGTAAGTATGTATACATTATTGTAATGTACACAGGCCAGTCATGAATATGTGCATCCTTTTATAAATGATAAATAAAAGAAGTCGGGATGCTCTGAATGATTTTAACAGATTTCTGAGATGATCCTTGAGATGGACTGCATACACCCCCCCCCCCAACCATAAAAGCAGGGGGTGTAGAAAATATCCATTTTGATACAGATACAAAACACAGTTGAGTGTAACATCCCAGCTGTAACAAATAAAAAGAGGTGGACTCTCTAGGTAGTTACCACAACACCCCAAGTTTAGACATGATTCCTTCTGTATTAATCAAGCAGAAAGGATCATTTTCATTTATAGAAAAGTGGAATTTTGAAAGCCATGAAACTAAAGAGATTATTGTCAGTACTAATTTTTTTTCTTCTATTTTGCAGATCGTGTTGGCAGTGAATTTTGGAAACAGCAGGAAAGAATTGGTGATGATCTGAGTGGCATGCAGTAAGTTAGAAAAGAAAAGATTGTATTTATTAATTTATTGTTTATTTATTTTCTTATTTATTTATTTAATTAATTTATCCCATTTTTTCGATTTATTAATATGTATTTATATGTCTAACTGCTTGCAGACTATGTTCAAACAAAAATTTACTATTATTGAAAGTTTTTGGACCTTGATTTAATGTCAAGATATTAAGATTGAATGAAATAGATTTAATATTTATTTCATTGAAACTTCTAATGTACCTTTGTTATTTGTGTGTGCAAAATTATCAATATATTTTCAAAATGAGTAGACTTTGATGGGTGTGATTTTTTAAAAATATATCATGCAAAAATTGCAGGTACATTATCGTGTATGGTAGTTAGTATGTTATGATATTGACAGGATTTATTTCACAAGTCTGCATAAGATGATATATGCTTTATCTTTTCAATTCTTGCTTTTTTCTTTTTCAGCATGACTCTGAAACAGACTGAACGCGGTTACCCTCCTCCTGTTGAGCACATTGGTCATCCATCTAAAGTCAAGGCTGAGATGGGTAAGTCACCAGTCTGACTGCTTCTTGTGTCAGGAAATATTTAAAGGTTGTAGCAGAGACAAAAAAGGGACACAGGTTTTATAATCAAATAGAATATTATGTAACAGGAAATTAAAATATAATTGAGAAAGGTTCAAGAGGGAAAACCAAACAAAGTTTGAAGCGAGTGTATAGCAGGGGTGTCTATCCATGTTTCGAATGGGGGGGGGCAAAAGTGAAAAAAGTCACAAATTTTCGTCGTGCTTTGCGCACCAAATTGCAAAATAGAATTTTGCACGAATTTTATATGTTTAATAGCATTTTTACGCTAACTTTATTAGTTTTATAGTGCATATCATGAATTTTTTAAGTTGTCAAAATTATTGGGTGGGGGCAAATCCATATGTTTCGCCCCCCCCCCCCCACCAATATTTTCACTGGGGTGGTGACTGCCCCCCTTGCCACCCCAGGATCGACGCCCCTGGTATATAGGAATCAGAGTACGGTTGGGTGGTCGGTCAGTCGGGTGGCATGCTGGTGGTCAGACGGTCCATCCTTTGCAAATCTTGAGAATCGAACTGCTTTCTCAGTTTTTCACCAATGTTCATGAGATTTGGCGCACACATTGGTCTTTGGGTGAAGATGTGCGAGACATATTTTTTAAATGTGCTGGAAACTGCGTTGCCATGGTAACAGCATATTATGGCAGTAAATCAGGAAAAATATCTTGCGGATCGAACTACTTCCTTAGGCAAGCCAGAGAAATTAGTTTTTGACCAATTCTCATGCAATTTGGCACACACATTGGTCTTGGGGTGAAAAGGTACAAGACACATTCTTAGAATGAGTTGGAAATTGCATTGCCATAGTAATGACAAATTATAGCAGTAAATAAGTGAAAAATCTTGTGCATTAAACTACTTCCTCAGTTTTTAACCAGTGCTCATAAGTTTTGGCGCACACATTGGTCTTGGGATGAAGATATGCATGCAACATTTTTCGAATGTGTTGGAAATTGTATTGCCATAGTAATGGCATATTATGGCAATAAATCTTGTGCATCAAACTGCTTCCTCAGTGTTTAACCAATACTTGTGAGATGTGGCACACACATTTCTTGAATGTGTCAGAAACTGTGTTGCCATGGAAATGGCATATACATTATATGGATACAGTACCGCTCAAGAATTTGTTTCCACCTGTTCTGGAATATTCTGGAATGTTCTAAATTATTCTGGAATATTCCGGAATAAAATGGAATTGGGCTTAATTTAAAAAAATGAAATAAATTAATTCCTTTTCAATCATAGTCTCACATCGAGAAAATATATGCTCATACACTGCAAAAGCCAATAACATGTTCAGACAAGCATAATGTGTAGAACTCTATCAGCAAATGTGAAGGAATCTTTTGAGTGGGAATATTCTGGAATATTCCCACTGGAAAATTATTCTCAAGCAGTACTGTAATTCCTCATATAATATGCTGAATGGTGGGGGGGGGGAGGTATTAATAACCTTCAATGATATGTCTAGTTATGTTTGTTGAAAGTTTCAACACAAGAAACATTGTTCCCTGTCCTATTTTAGGTTCAGCTTGGGGTCCTGGTCGAGCGTCCCCAGTCCACTACCCCTGGCATCAATCCCAGTACCTGAAGGAACGCAGGCAGCAGCTTCAACATGTCATGGAAGATCTGGATCCATTCAAACCTGTAAGTGGATATACCGTCATGTCATCTAAGCCTGTCATCTCCTAGTGTGCAAGCACAGACTCTATTTGACACTGAGACAACTTTAGCCTAGACTGATTTTGTCATGTTCTACTTGTGTCAGGGAGCAGCTATAACACAGGGCCTCTGAAAGTACAGGGGGAACCTCATTATAACAACGACCTAAACACCATGACATTTACCTTGTTATATCAGGTTCCTCACTATATCAGGGTCCAAAAACAAAGAAATATAAAGAGCTGAGACCTGAAAAATTACCTTGTTACATTGTTTTGTTATATTCAACCTCTTTATAACGGGGTAGTCTACACCACAGATTGTTTAGACCCTGATTTGCATACCATGACTGATATGGTTTGTGCCTGCAAACTCGTCATCTCCTCCCCCAGTTTTCAGTTTGTAGAAAAATAACTATTCCATCTTTGACTTCATTTTGTCAACTATTCAAAGTAAAATGTATTATTATGTTTTTTTAATTAAAAATAACATCATTCACAGGATAGCCTGTACTGACTGTGTTAAGTGTACATTTAAATTTCATACATCCTTTTTTGCAAATCTTATGTATTTTCCCATCTTGTACACACCAAAAAGCAAACAGACAAACCCCGAAATAAAAGGTCCATTAATAATTATCTCCAGAACCCATAAATGCATTGCTCATATCAAGAAACTCACATATATTGGTCATGTTTTTGTTTTCACAAAATATGCATACCAAAAACCACAATATAACCTTTCTTTTCTAAGATCATTTCTGTCTCATAATTGAACAGTGTTGTTGGTCATATGTTTGAGAATTTGTAATATTGCTTCTGGCCGATAAAAACTTGGTACATACCCATACACATTTGAAAGATTAGATATTTGGTAACATTCATGTTTAAGTAAATTCCAGCTGTATTGACATTCCTACAGGAATTGGATAAACTTCAAGTCATTGGAACCAACAAGCCCCAGCAGAAGAAGGTAGATGTGTGGACTCGCTCCACGGCGGAAGACAAGGGGACCTTTCAAGTCGGGAAGGGAGGAGATAACAATGTGTAAGAAATTTTATGTAGTGAACTACTACATCTGTTACCCATGCAGTGGGAGTTTTAGCAATGATGATCAGGTTATAGAATACAGTTTGCTTTCTGTGGTTAGAAGAACATTTAAGAGAGTTTCCTATCACTGCTGGGATAAGAATATGTCAGAATGTGTGAAGGTATTGATATGGCTCAATGAAAGGAGTTGAGCAAGAAGAATGTAATCAAGTATGAGGGATATTTAGTTGAGAGAAGTGAAAAACTATAACTGTAAATGATAATGTCAGTCATATCAGACTGGTAGTGATAGTGATTCTACAATGCAAAGGATTTATCACTTCTGTTGAGAACTGGATCAATGATTATGTATGTCTGGATAAATTGTCCAATATTGCTGTTCACTATCTTTTCTAAGACATAACTTTTTTCACTAAACTGTAATGCAGCATATGTTTCATCAATCACTGTTTTGTCATTGGCTCGAAAGGCAGTGGATTTCTTTGTTATGCCTAAAAACTAACATTGTGTAAATACACTGTTTTCTAGACCAAAATGCCATTTAAGAACCTTTAGCAAAGTATTAAAGCTAGAAACTCAGTTTTGTTGAACTTATAGTTACCATTAGATTTCGAATTAAATCATTGTATAGCCTTAATTACTAGTCTACATTTAGACCATTAGCTTACATGAAATAAACATCTCCAGACATGCAGTTGTCACAATGCACACACTTTCTAAATGTTACCATCTCAAAATTCTTTACTCCTCATAGGATGCCTGACGAGGCCATGCCAGAGGAGGTCATCCCTGAACCCATCGTGGGTCCCGCCCTCCAGTTCAACGGCTACCCAGCCCGCTGGACAGGGGACAGCACCAGTCATCGTGGCCAGACTGCCTGCAGTGCCCGCGTCACCTTCGAGGCCTTCGCTGGAGTGAGGACGACATCCCACTTGGAGTTGGTCAACAACGGCACTACAACCATCTACTACGACTGGAAGGTAGGTAACTTCATAAAAAGGATGCTTTCAGATGATAATTATCTACCTCTTTATATGCTTATTTTCGAATCTCATGGGACCATGGTATTTTATAAACGTTAAGTTCAAAACTACTCTCTTGTTCTAATTGCACACAAGACATGGCACTTTGTTGCATAATGTGTGTGAATCACCTGATGTCTATTGTGCTCAAGAATAGATTTAAAAGAATTTTATAATATATTTTTTGTAACTATTGTACTTGGAGATTTGTGCCGATCGGTGAATTAAGAATGCCAAAGAACATGCCAGTCAG